>JAVCKT010010363.1:15494-28958 GCA_032273925.1 Rhynchotus rufescens | reverse complement strand
CCTCATCAAAATATTTCAGGTAAGAGTATGTCAAAGTCTGAGAGCTGTCAGAACTCCCAAATTCAATAATACAGCTTAGCAATTCAAATAGCAAACACTCATTGCAGTCATAATGAAGGACTGGGAGAATTAAAGTGCGCATCCTTTACTGACTCCCACCCTTTGATGAAGATATAAAAATGAGGAAAGGCAGGCAGTTTTCAGCACTGTCACACCAAGATGAACAGAAAATTTGTTCTCTGCAGCTGAAACAGGGGAAACCATGAAAAAAAATATTGCCACACTGCTAAGTGCCATTATATATGCAAAGTGCACAAATATGTTTAGCACCGATATGCCCGGGAGTTGGGGAAGCAGCTCTGCACCTGGGGCGATAAGAGCAGCCCATTGTGCTGCCGCTGCGCAGCGCGGCGGCGAGTCGCAGCAGCGCCCGCGCTTGCAGAGGGTGCCGTGCCAGCGCGGACCGAGCGCTCTCAGGAGAGGGCAGCGAGGAAACCTGCGCCTGGCGCTCCGCGGGAGCAGCCGGAGAGGCCGGGAGCGGCGGTAACAGCCGGTGAGGAGGAGGAGGAGGAAGAGGCTGCTCGGAGCATCCTCCAGGGGAGAGGACTGCTGCCATGGCAACAGCAGCTATATGGGAGAGGAGGATAGAGACACCAGCTGTGCGCAAATGCGTTTTTTTCTTTTCTTTTTTTTATTTGTTTGCCATAGAGATGCTCCAAACGTAGCACATTCGCTGTTGCCGGCCTGGAAGATAGAAATGTGCAGGTGCCTCTCTCCCAGCAACTCCGACCTGGCTCCTGCAGCCCTCCTGGCAGGTCTGCCCAGGATATCGATGGCAGCCCTGAGCATGGGATGCTTCCAGGGCCAAGGCAGCTGCCTCCCTAGTGACAGCCTGATCTCACTGCCACTGGATTTGCTCCAGTTCACTCAATAAGCTTAACACAGTTGCTCCTTGCTTTCTGTAGATGTTCAATACCAAGCATCATTGAACTTCCCCCTCCGTTGTGATCTGTGTACTGCTGGCAGGATATGCCCTTGGCCACATAGCCACAGACCTTGAGGAGCTTCACTTCAGGTTTAGCTGCTGACAAACTGCTCCCCAGGGGTATCCCACCTTAAACCTTCTTGAACAAAACTATGCTCTTTGGTGTGGCAATTCTAATCCACCAAAAGTTCGGTGTGCAAGTGTAAACCGGTCATCTACACCCCATGTTTTTCTCTCAAGGGCATCTGCAGAAAGTGAGCTATCCTACTTACCAAAAAGTAGTCAAATCACTCTCTGGAAATGCTTATCTTTAACTTGCATAGGAGAAATGGCTCTCTGAAGGCCTCTCTCTTTATGTAACACACTGCTCCACAGATGAAAATGCAACTTTCAAAGCCTAATGTCAGAAGAAGCAGTGGTTGTCCATGATATGTGGTGGGGCAGACCTATAGATTCTCATTGGCCTCACATCATTTGCTTGTGTTTCTCACTCCATAAAGCAGTGCCAGCATCTCCGGGCTGTGCAGGAGCCTCTCTTGTGTTCTGGGCCTGCTGGGCCACTGCGAGCCAGAGAAGGCCCTGCCTCCTCATTGCAAGACGCCAGCTTCAAAATATAATGCGTTTCTCCCAGACAGAAATTATCTGAGAAATGTGATTAGCAATTGTACCTAAAAGGCACATTCTGAACTCCAGTTACTGCGTGATTACCCAGAGAGTCCATTGAAACTCAAATAACCCATTTTGGTACATTTACCAATTACCATGCAAGGATGGGTAAGAAACAATTTGCTGTTTCGAATCAGCAAATGAAATCAAGGCAACTTCCATCTTTATGAGTTTCATTTGATTTTCCGTGACTCCAGATGATCATTCCCCTCAAACTAGAAGTCACAAGTGATTAATATATATTTGACTGAAAGCCACCAAGGGCAGTAAATTAAAACTACAGTGCTCTCCCTCTCTCTCACCCATGCACACCAATGGTCTGAGAGCCCAAGCAGTGCTTGCTGTTGGTGTGAGCCTGCCAGTCAGCCTCAAGGCTGTTAGTACCGGCTAGAGAGTCACAGAATGATTTAGCAGAATTTTAAATGTCTGCTGCAGCAGCCTGTTCCACACTGCAGCAGAATATCGTGGGGCAAAGTGACATAAAACTCAGTAAATTTATGCCTGGAGGAGAAAAAAAAAGTCAGTAAAAAACAAAGCAAAACAAAATAAAACAAAAAATAACTACCCAACCACACACTGTCCCCATGAATGAGGCAAACAAACTCTATTAGTTCAGGAGCTGTGTCCAGAAAGTGAAGTGTTAATGTATTAGGTTCTTAGCCTGAACTTCTGACATTCATTCACATTTCTAAACATCTGCCTTGGTCTCAGAGGATCTCGCTTGTCAAACATCTTCTTTTAAGTGACAACCAGCTTGCAGCTTCCTGGCTCAAGGATATGTAGGATTTACTCTCCCACTATGCTCTACACTTCATTCTACTTTGACCTCTCAGATGGAAAGGTCTTGAAATGCTTCATGCTTTCAGTGTTATTGCGGCATCAGCAGAGGTTATATTGTACAAATATCACTTGATGCAAACCTGTGCAGCAGATGTGGAATGGAAAGTACATGTTTAAGCATACACAACAGCAAAAAGTAGGATATATGACTTGCTTAAATGTTTGCTAAATCCTGCAGCAAATAGTGGGAAGCAGGATACAGCGTGTTGTTCCACATCTTTCACCAGTGAGCTGCAGGATTGCCAACTGACTGCTGCTAATATCAGTCTTAACCTCACATTTCAGAATGGCATCACGCAATACCAAGATATTCCATGTGTACCTTGCTCTGGTATGATGCTGAAACATCTTTCCCAAGGCAAGATGAAAATTTTAAAAGCTGACTCACTGGCAGAATTACTTACTTTCAAGACAGTCAGCTCTTTACCTATTTGGTCTATTATACATAATATGCAAAGGAGCATGCACGGAGGTCTCCTTGCTCTATAAGACAGCATCAAGGAAAGAAGGCTATGAGGATGGTGGGTTTAGAAAGGAACATTTGTTGAAACTGTGCCTATTGAAAGTCTGTGGTTTTTGCACTGAGCAATAGGAGGTGTGCATATTTTCCAAAAGCTTCACAGAGATGCTTCTTGAGTTCTTCATCCACAAAAGTGCAGATGACTAGATAGAGTCAGTGGTAGAAAAAGGAAAGCCTCAGCCAGCTCTACGACTAGAGTGAGGCTTTGGCTTGCCTGACAGTGGTCTATGATATACATATTCTGCAGAGAGTCCAGGAAAGGCACAATGTTGATGGTGGTCAAGAAAAGAAAGAACAGGGTAAACAACAATGAATACGAGTTTCAGTGCTTTTTATTTGTTCCGAGTATGATATTTCTGCAGGTTGCTCAGGACGTTGTAGAAGAAGAAAATGAGGATACCAGGGGGGCTCACTCAGCCCAAGGCATTGATTTCAAAATTAGAAGCCCTATTCCTGTCTCAACATTACTCTTACAGAGATGATCAAGACTTGCTATGTGCATCTAATGTGTTCTTCAATGTAACACCTTGAGTAGCTGCATCAGATTTACCATGTACTATGAGAAATATAGGAAAGAACAGTACTGAGAGGATAATAGCAGTGTGTTTTGCATTACTGAATTAAATATTGCCTTTCCTCACAATCATTTGGTATCCAGGACTCAATAAATGAGGGAAGAAGTGGATAAATGTCCCTTTACCTCACCTCCTGGTTTTGCTGTCCTTCACTGAGTGCAAACAGTTGGACAGATGGGACATGCTGGGCTCCAGCACCCCCAGCCTGTAGGGACACAAGGCTCTCAGGGCTGTTACCTCTGTCCCTGTTGCTGACAATTCCTCCATGAGCCATGGCCACCTCTTCCTCTTCCAGCTCAGGGGCAACTCCATCTCAGTTTCCTGTAGATCTTCTCTTCCTCCACCCTGGGGATCTGGCCCAGAGACACAGCCTTGCTCCCACAGAGTAAATCTTGACTTCCCTCTTTTTTAATGATAGATCTCTGCTGCCAGTGGCTGGAAAGCCATGGGAGGTGTCTTCTTAGGTCTCTTACAGGCATGTGCAGGAATGATGCTCCCTCTGCTGGGTTTCCCATTACAAGAGAGGGAAGGAAACAATCACTGAAGAGATGTACTGATCACTGATTGTGATCACTGGTGCAGGTGCCTGTAACCACATCAAAAGCTGCTCTGGGCAGAGATCCCGCTTGTTCCTGCAGAGGACTGGAACAAGCTTTCTGCAGAAGGACTGCATCTCTTTGAGTGTCTGCACCTGCTTTGGCTCTCCTGAGAGAGAACATCATAGTCTGTTGTGAGCACCACATTTTATAGAACAGCAGTAAGCCAGTTTGTTGTGTGCAAGTGCACACAGTTGGGAAGATTATATTGGATTATCCCTGCTCTTTTTATAAAGCTTACAGGAGGGTGGTCTGGGCAAAGTGAATTTGCACTGGGGAGGTTTCCTAATTATGCAGCCTCTGGATATGGCAGTCACTGCTCTTGGGTACCCTACACAAGGTACCTTAGCCAGAAAGGTACATAACCACTGCACTGAAGGTCTTAGATGATCACAGAAGGATGCTCATGAATATCTCCTCAGGGTTTACCTGCAAAGCCCATGGTGCCCAATGAGGCACAGCTGAGGTTCAGTAATGAACATGATGGTGAACCTCTGTTTCCTAGGAGGAAACCAAGTAATTCATGGTGTGGCCTGCAGCAGGGCCATGGCAGAACAGCCACCACCGTGCAGGGTCAGGCAGCCTTCCCCAGGCTGTATTGCAGGTTGTACTGAAGTTCAGCCGAGGCCTTTCCAAGCGCTGCACAGAGGTGGAGCAGGCATCCGAGAGAGCTGATCCGAGCCTCCTGCCCTGCTACTGTGCCAGGCCCAGCAAAGCCTGGCATCTCTGGAGCTGAGGGAATAAGTTGAAAATATTAAAGTCTCAGATTACTGCTTTTACTATAAATACGCCAATAACCACAGAGGCAATCTGCTTAGAAGTGGAGGAATGGTGAAAGGACTGCTTAGAAGTAGGAAAAAAACCACACAGGTTTTAAGACAGTGCAGACTGGCTATTTCATAACAACCTCCCAGTTCCCAAACTGTGATTCTTTTTTCCACAGCAACCATACAGCCCTTCCTCTTAATCAACCTCAGCAGCTTCAGATCTCTGAATCGCTGTCTCGTTGTCAACCTTTTTTTATCTCAGTACCTTGCTATCTCTCACTGTCCATCTGCTTTTAGACCATTGATGAAAATACTGAAGAGTTTTAAGCTTTGAACTAGTGGTCTCTGCAAAGTATTCCAAATTCAAGGAGGCTTCCTTCACTGACAGCTGTGTTTTGAGATTTGACAGCCAGTCAGTTCAAATTCTATTGTGTTGCTTTAGACTGAAGAGAGGATGAATCAAATAAATGGGCAATTGAAGTCAAAGCTTCCACACAGAACCTTTTATCAACCTTGTAATGTCATCAGATGACAAAACTAAAGCCTATTTTCTATACAACCACACAGATCAGCATTAGTTACACTCTTTCCCACATTTCAAGCAATACACACATGCATATCACTTGAGGAGAGGTTGGATTCCATTTCTGCTGAGAAAATCAGTTAAATCTGTGAAACACACAGGTATGATTTTAGGGCAGTTGTCATCTTAAGCACCCTTGAACCATACCCATGTGCATAATCTCTGCAGCTCTGAGCTCAGCCTGGCCCTTGAGCATTCAAAGCTCAAGGGCCAGACTCTTCTCTGTCATGCAGTCATTTGTTTTTGCTTTAATATTTTAGCCTCCCCAGCTGACCATTTCATGTAGGTGGCAAAATTGAGCAAGTAGGTTAATTTTAGGCCTAGAGAACCATTAGCCAATAGATAGATTCTGACTCGTCATCACAGATTTCCCTCAATTTCAGCAGTCTTGAGGCTTGTCCAACCTAGCCTTGAGTCGGAGGCTAAGTCAGATTTTCTCAACCATTTTAGGTTGGTTTTTATTTTGATTTTCTGACTGTCCAAACCAAGGCAGGTCTCATCAAAACAGAGATGGAATTGCTGAAGATAACATTTGTGAAATCATACTTGTTAATTAACTCTTTGACAGTCATACTGATATGGAGAGGAAATTCTGCATATCTCTGAGCTGTGAAGCTGCATGCAGGTTGCCTTTTAAAACAAGAGGTCTGACAAGTAAGATCTTAATCAATTGCCAAGACACTAACACATTAACACTTCAGTTTCTGAACGCAGGTCCTGAGGCAATAATAATAATCTGTTTTCTGATTTTTTTCTCCAGACATACCTTCATTGAGTTTTATGTCACTTTTCCCCATGAACTTCATGTTCTCATACTTGACTAGAAACAAAAAATGTGAGATTTTTACTGCACTGTTAAGGCTAAACTAGATCTGTAAAATTAACATGTAAGAAAATGCCTCTTACCTCCTCATGACTCCCGAAAATTCAAGTTCATCATTCAAACTTATATCCATTCTGTTATTGACTATTATTATCAGGTTTTACCCTCACTTGCTAATATTTCATGAAGTCTCCTGGTTTCCTTGTTTTGGCATGCATAGCCAGATAGCAGCCGGCTCTCATTCAAGCACATAAGTCAGAATGGAGGAATGGATGAAATACAAGAATTTTATATTCATGACTACAGTTTTGCACCCCTACTGAGCTAGAGCTGAGGTGGATGAGGGGTGTCCTACACTAACTTTTTAGAGACTGACAGGAGAGGGATTAACAAATGGACCGAATGGCTTCCACCTAGCAGAGCTGTTAGGTGTAGGTCATGCTACACCTTGAGATGTAGGATGCAGCTTCTCCTAAAGGGGTGCAGGAGAAGCATCCATTACTTTAAGTCCCTGGCAAAAACTCTGTCTCCATTAGGAGCCTGGAGTAGCTTCTGCTCTCCTTAGCAAGCTCCTTACTTCAACGGCCTATGCTGAAGTTTTATTTTATAAGGACCACTGACAAGGAGAATGGAAGTGTTCCTCTTGGAGCACCATCCTGCCCTTTAATTCAGCCCTTTTGATTTCTGACACGGCTGCCTCAGAGTGCTTCACACTTGCACTCACTTCATCATTCATTCCAGTGGCAGCCGTTGCTTGCTGCAAGCGAATATATTTTATCACACCTCAGGGAAAGTTTCCGCAGATAGGAAATCCATGAATTAATCAACTTGCCCAATTTCTGTTTCTTTTTCAGTCCCTCGCCTCTTTTCTCAGAAACCTCCTTCTTAAAATCTCCCTTACCTTCATAACTGCAGCCTACTGCAAACATGAAGCTTATGTATTTATATAACAGAGCAGTATCTACTACATGAGTTTTAGCTATCAAATCATTTTTATGGACAATGTACTAGAGCTGTCAACAAGATACATGGGAGGGTTGAAGAAAAGGCCATGTAGCTAATGCAACAAATATTTGGGTCCTTTCCCATGAGTAAAGCTTGCAATCTGCCTGAAACTTTGCAGGTAGTGCCTATTCACAACAAACTACGTGTGTACAGAAGAGACAGAAGGGTTTTGGAGGACTAGTTGAAGAATCACACGATCACACTAAAATTTTATACTTTTTTTCACACTACTGTTAACTTTTTTCTCACACACGCATACAAAGTGAGGTTTAGAAGGGTGTCTGAAAAACTGCTACTGCTTTTGGTCTCAGTTTCATTAACTAAAACAAATCTCCCTAGAAGAAAAAAAAAAGAAGGGGAAAAAAAAGGAACAAAAATGTCATCATGACATTGTCATTCCCTGCTGCCTGGTAAATAAACATAGCATCTATTTGTCACCATGCAAACATCTTCTATGGTCCAAAGCATGCAAAGGAGAGGTATTTGAGCATCCCAGAAGGCTGCAGAAATGATCAAGCATCTAACCTAGCATTTGATGAGGTGTCTCTCTTTTAAGTATTAGCACTTTGGTATTTTTTTTCCTAAGGTACAAACATATTTATCTTAGAAAGGGCAGCAAGTATCTTAGAGACAAAGCTTAAACATTTGTTTAATGTGCTGCCTTTACGACGTCTAGCACTTTCTCTCTCTCCCCTGCCAGGAAGGGATTTGTAAATAATTGTCTTATTTGTACATCCAAAAGGCACTTGTTTCTCCAGGGACATTGCATTTGTTCTCCTCATCTAACGCGCATCAATGTTAGAAAGACATTGCCATGAGCAACATAAATGACGTATTGATTTACATCAACAAAACTGTTGTTCTGCCCACACTGTGTAGACAGTCACCTGGAGACCTGACAAACATGTTCCCCATATCTGCTGGACTGCGGTGCCACCACCAAGGACCTTTCCACCCTTCCATTTCCAGGCTGGATCCGCTAAGTAAAGCTAATCTGCACATATTGGAAGAATAACCTGATACATGTGAAAAGATATTCCGATTTCTAGTCATCCAAAGAGACACTAATTTAGGAAGACATAGTCTCTTGGCAATCCATATGCTTCCTTGGAGAAAGAAGGCCAAAAGGAAAAAACTATATGCTTTCCCGATTACCTCTAGGTTGAGCAACTTGTTACTGGCTGTCAGCTGCTTTAGTCTTGCAGCATGAACCACCTTATGGGAAGCTGGCACCAGCTCCAAGGATCATGACCTTCAAAACACGTGGGTATAAGTTGCACTTTGCTCATTTGCTCATTTGCTGTTTTCTTTTCAGTTACTGGTTTATCCTGGTGAAGAAACACATCGCTTCAGTGAAGTTACTCCTAGCTTTCACTGATATACAGAGAACTGATTCCTCCCAAACTTCTCCTCCTGGTTTGTATGTCTTGTGAGACATAGGAGACTGCAAGTACTCCTCTTACAGCTTCTCACATCCCTAAGAGAGCGGTTATTTCTTCATAATCTTTTCACAGAGAGTCTAAAAGATGAATGTTCTTGGGAAAGCACATGAAATCTTGATCAAAACGCCACACAGTTAGCGGAAAGGTTCCTAGTGAGATCAGTGACTTTGGGTTTCTCCTGGCACACTTCCACCAGTTTGCTGGGTGTACTATGAGGCATATGCCGAGCCTTGCAGTACCCAGTCCTCATGCTCACAGGGCACCTTGCAGCACAAGGGACAGTCCACACCACACATCGAGAACTAAATCCACAGCAAAGCAGGCACAGATTTTAGGAGTTAATATGGGGAATTTGATTTCATGCTTTGCTTAGTATTTGTGCATTTATGCCTCCCTGCATTTCTTATTTTTGTAGATTCTTTCCCCCCTCATCTCCCTTACATGGTACTTTATCCCTCAAAGCATCTTCTGTCACACCGTTCCTCCTGTCTCCTTTCACTGTGCAATTTCCTCTTCTCATCTCAAATGGCCCTTTCAGCCTCTTTCTAGGCTTGATCTGTTCTCACACCAACTGTACAAGTGTGCAACTGTTCATCATATTCAGTTAAGTGGTCTTGATTTATTCACTGTGAGAAAATCATTAGTCTATAGCAATTTTCCCAGTACCAACCCTTGGCAACTGATTTTTTTCTTATGTCTGTTGATACAACTGATAGTTGATACCCAAGGTTAAAAATAACTCTCCCCTCTCCCTCCTTCCTGACCCCCACTCCCCCAAAAAATTAAAGAATCCCTTTGGACAAATTTTAAACACATATTCCTGACATTCTTCTTTTATTTAATGAAAAGTGCACAAGTCCCTGTAAATAATGGGATTCCAGAGCTTTGGCAATGGAAAAAATAGAAAAGACATGAAGGTGAGGAGTGCAACATATTTTAATTATACCTTTCACTCTGGAAAAAAAAAATGACACAGTAAGAAATTCCCTTATCTCCTGTAAATAAAACATGGTCCATTTTTTTCCATATAATTTCTCACTGATTTGTCCAGACTTGGGAAGTCAAAGGTGATATTGGTTGGATGTAGCTATGCTTGCTGAACTTCAACAAGAAGCTTTCGCTTTCTGTGATTTCCTCAAGCACTCTTGGCCCCTTACTTTCAGGAACATTAAAATTCATTGATTTTAACTATTTCTTTCATTAAGAAAGGAAAAATGGCACACTTTCTTAGCCTGTGATTAGGAAGCACTCTTTTATTTATAGAGTCATTTGTTGCCCAAAACCATTTCTTTTACATAATTGCTTCTTCAGACTGTTTGCTTATGTCGATCAGAAAATGTATTTTGGGAGATTAGGTCATTTGTACATGTGCAAATCTGAGCAATAATTCAAATAAAGCAAGGTCAGTTAAAATGACTACCATATCTAGCACAGGGATAAACCTATTAAAATACTGAACATAAGATTGCTGATCATGTACTTACGGTGGAGCATGTCAAATGAAAACATCTTCTATTTACTAATTTATGTCAATGACACAAAGATGAGATGAAATTCCCTTTAAAGCTGCATAGTGTTTAGTACATATTGGAAGGTCAAATAGAAACTGATTTCCAATTGGCAGCAAGTTAATACTATTTCTATCATTGTTGTAAAAGCTAATAGTCAAACATTAAAAAAAATACACCAACATACATCAACAACAAAACAGAAAGTGTGGTAAACAACTCAGCCAACCAATCAGAGGAGGTGGGTTTATATCATTTTTATTTTAACAACATAGTATATATAAAATCTAGGAGGTTTTTTGGAACAATTTGATAATTTTATCCATAATATTACATATCCAGTCATTCATGGACAATAAATGTCGTTTCAATTGTATCTCTGACCTGCAAACCCAGATGCTGGACTTCACAGATGAGAGTAGTTCCACTGAATAGGGAGCCTCAGTCTTCTTTTTTTCCTGTCCATGCATTTTTGTGAACCTTTCCTTTCATTCTTAATAGTCATAATTTGTTGATAATCATTACACTGTTTGGATGAATGATTTTCAGCATGACTGCAAAATGTTCGTGTAAGCAGGCTAGATGCCTGAATGACATACAATTGCCTTTGTTTCTCCTACAATGACTGAAATGGGAGTTTGTTAAATGTAAATAACAGCCTATGTTGCAGGAAAAGAAAAGTACAGGGTTCAGATAAAGACTGTACTAATAAAAGGCTTTTCTGAATCAGGCCTAGATGAATATTAGAGGACAGCTGCATAGTGGTCATTTTCATAACCATTCTCCTCTGATAAAACTCGGATCTCCTCTGATGAAAATGATCTTATTGCACTGGTGAACTCATTGATCAACAGAAAGCCCCAAATTGACCAGATCTCTGGACCAGCTGTGTGAACAAATTTGTCTATCAAGTTTCTCACTATCTGAACACTTTTTGGCTGTGACTTTTGACAGAGATTCATTCAAGTCAGAATAGGCATTCCTGGGAGTTTATAAATCCTAGATTAATTTGCTAAGACCTGAGCTCCTCCTTGGGCCATGGGAAAGTACTGAAAAGGAGGAGACTGCAGGTCAGATTGCAACTTCTGGTTATTACCTGCATGTAGGCATATTTTACGTATGTATCCATGTGTACATAAACATATGTATGTATGCAGATATAAACTGCACCCAGTGCCTGGGTGGAGGGCCCCTATCTGCACCTATAGTCACAATACTCTGATGGGCTACAAGCTTAGTCCTCTTAATCACATATGTTATTTGCTCCTTGATGTTTCTTTTGCAGAAGCAGTTGCTCTGGGGCCTTTGGGATGTGCTTAGGGTTTTGCCCCAGGCAAAGTAAAACCCTGAAATAGTCACGAGGTGGCAGCATTCCCAGCGCTGGAAAGGAGGTGTCTGGTCCACAGGGATGCAATACTGTTTTTCTGTACTTGCTTCATCAAGAAGGTATAAGTCATAATTTGTAAACAAAATTGAGTTTAAATACATTCTCTTGATGCATTCTGCTTCGAGTATTCCCTAAAATGTATCACTTAGAGCTAGCATTAAAAGAAAATACTATTAAGAGGGCATAAGGTAAACTCATTTAGTTGCTCGAATTGTATAAAGCAATGAATTAATATGGTAATGCATCTTCAGAGACCAGGAGTAGATAATAGAGGTGAGCAGGGGTTTTCTAGCTTGGCTTTGGAAAGGCAAAAGTAATTCATCATTATGTTGCCGTTCTGGTGGAGAACATTTCTCATTTCTTCTGGCTCTCCTTCCACAATTCTCTTAGTTTCATCTTTAAAACACATGTTTTGGGGATTTGGTTTTGTTTGTGTTCCAGACAGAGCTCCTATTGAAAGAGCCATACCCAGCATTTTCGGGGGTGGCAGAAAGCCCTTTGCCAGATGCCTTTAATTTCATCCTGGTGCTTACAGTTTTTAAGAGACTGCAACAGCCTAGGACATCTCTCTCATACATTCAGCTTACTTCTCAAACTGGTATGGACAGAATATGAAAAGAGTAAAATAATCCACAGCTACTCACATTGGCTTCCATGCTTGGGCTTACGGTGAAGCTCCACCTATGATCTTTGCACTCTTCACTCCCTTTCTTTATGGCCATACAAACATATACTGTATCTTTATTACTTACCTGCACTCGCCTATATAATCCTATTTTTAATTAATAGAACACAAAGCCTTTTTGACCTTATCCCCAGGAATTAGTGTCTCATTGATGCTGGCCATAAATTAAGCTAAAACAGTTTGCATGCCTAACATTTGTCTCAGATAATACTCACCCAAATATCAAACAAGGAGACAAAATAAGGTAAATCCTATTACTAAAGCTGGGTTATCAAGTGTCAGTATCAAGATGGACTTTGCAATTGCTAAAATGTATATGAGAGATAGGTTCTGTTGTGCCGTAACAGTTTAAAGGAGAAAAGAGAGAAAGCATCTGATACAATAGAAACAGTGAGAATTTAGCAAAGAAAAACCTAATTGCCCCAAAGGGAATATGGTCTGATCCTATAGCGAGACAAATATCTTCAAAGGAATTTTGTGGAGAGAGAAAAAAAAGCATTGCAATGGAGAATTAAAGCTGCTGTACAGCTAATTAACCCTACTAATTTGTCTGTATCATTAGTCTCTGCAATTTTGTTGTTTTTTAACTCCGAGTGGGGCATAGCAGCAGAAATATAAAATATTTTACTTTGCCTTGTATATTCTCAGAGCTGGCAAACAGTAGATATCTGCTCACAAATGAGCTGTCACAAATTACTCCTTGTTTGGTGGTGACATCGTTGGTCTACATTATAACTACAGGAAGCCTAATCAATTATGCTCCAGAAATGAAATAAGAGCTCTATGGTGCCAGGGGCATAGCTCATAAAATTAATTACAAGACAAGTTTACATATTGAAGTACCAGTTTATGCAGAGGCTAATAACTTTTGATGAGACTTTGACAGGATATTACTCACGAAGATGATGAAAACACAAAAAACATCTGCAACTGGCTGCTCAGTGGCTCGTGTCTCCCAACTGTGCATCCCATCCATGACCCACACGTTGACCCTTTCCTTTGGCAACTGAGGACAAAGATGCCCAACGATACCCTGGTACTTATCCAAGCAGAGAGCACAGAGCCATTGCTGGTAGATTTTG
>JAVCKT010010363.1:0-12166 GCA_032273925.1 Rhynchotus rufescens | reverse complement strand
CTGTGGCTATGGGCAGGGAAACCTTCTCAGCTTCAATGACAGCTTCTACGCAAATTTTATCCTCAATATCTTTCTTTTTTAATCTTGATCTTACTTTTCTTCCCAGGGCACAGAAACACCTTTGGTAGAAATGTCACCTTTAATCTTCTCTATATTTCTGTAGTAGATGCTGGTGACCTCTATTTTATTTTGTAAACTTTGCCCTGCCACAGCCTCAGCTTAATTCCTTCATTTAGATCCTAGCTGAACAAAATTCACCTTGTTTTCATCTCCTGTTCTAATTTATTCAAAGCTCTTCCAAGCTCTTCTGTCATTTTAATCTGTTCTGGGGGAATAGATTATACAAACAGATGCACACTTTATTTTTAGGATTTCTGATTTGTAAGATACAGAAGTGGAAAATGCAATCTCCAGTAATCACTGAGATGTTCGTGAAAATTCTGGCCTGTCTCAGTGACTACATGAGGAAGACAATCAAACAAGGCAAGAGCCCAAAATATACTGGGGAGATATTAATGAGAAGAGAACATTTGCCTGGTTATTACAGCATAGAGGTGCAAGGCAGAAGCCTCTTGTAAGGCTTCACTTCCAGACTCTTCCAGAGTCCACCAGTAATTGATGGAAGTGCAAATAACCTCTCACTCATTACATGCTTATTGAAAAATAAACCAAGGTACAAAATGGAAACTTTTCTTTTGGTTTTTACATTACAGTATTTTTCTATTAAAGGCAGTTTTCAGGGGAGCAGCTTAGACAGCAACACTATAGATCTTGTGCAATGTGCTATAACAACTTCAGTTGCATATTGTAATTTTAAAAGGTCTTAACTTTAGGGACAATGGACGGGTCTTGTGAAAATGAAAGCTGTAGAAATACATCATTGATCAGTAATGAAAAAAAGAGAATGATATAATTTCTATTTGTCAAGGTATAATGATGTCACCATCCATTTATCCTCTGCACTTAAAGGTTGAAGCTATTCAACAAATCTCTCCTGAGCCACATACATCTGTTGCTTTAATGGTGGCTATAGCAAAGCTTTCTGATTAGTTCACACATCATTCATCAATTAGAACAGAAGGTAAAAGTTATTTCTCCCTACCCGCAGTGCTTCATTAATAAAATAACCTTTAATGTAATGAACGATGGCAGAATCAAGAAATAAATAAGACGAGAGCCCGTGCCTTAGGAGGTCGCTATTTGAAGAATTCCATCTTTTCTAGAGCAGAGGGAAATGAGAAGAGATAGGCAAAGAGGGACTTAAGAGGGACTTAATACATGCTTCTCTCTCACTTAACATAGTGGCTATCAGTAGAACATATATGCTAAGTTATATATAGAACGTAAGCTATATACTGAAGTTATTTTAAACATCTAGAAGATAAAATGAATGCAGCGTGACATGAAAATGTTGCATAGACTTCTGTCCATATTGGTTGGTAGACTTCTGTCCATACTGGTTGTATAATTCTCAAAACAGCTTCTAAGCAGAGTGGAGTATGTTTTACCATTAGGTAAAATGAGTGATTCATCCAGAGTTTCATATGATTCTTTCAGCTGGGCATTTTTTTATTATCTAGTGCATATGGTGAAAGATGCAGTTCCAGCTCATCCAAATTTATTAGCAAACAGTTTTCTCGATCGGCAGGTAGGATATTTAGCCAAAGGTGAATGATACAGATTGTGTTTTTGTAATGCATTCTGTAATTATTTTTCAGCAAATTACTCTAAGTAGAGTGGCATCACCTCAAGCCAAGCGTAGCTCCACACTTCAAAGACAGCAGTGCGTGACCGCAGGACCAGAAGGTGTCCAGCCCCTAGCTGTTTGTCACCCGAACTCCTGACTACGGCCTGGACTGTAGCACAGCTCTAGCAAAGGGTCCCCAGGCACTGAAGGAGTCACAGCTGGGAGCACTGTGCACTGATGACGTACAGAGCCATTTTCATACATGTCACAAGTTGTGGCCTGAGCTAAGCTGTTCGTAAGTCACAGTATATTTTTCCTCTCTCGCAGTGCTGCAGGTAGCACCAGTATAGACCTCAGACTAACTTCTTCCTCACTGGAACTTCATTAGTAATAACTATTTCAATTGAGAGGACAGAAGTAGGTTGGATGATGATCCCACCATCCATTTAGTCAAAACTTCTGTTGAAGATGCAGGATTGGGCTCTATTATTGGGCTAATAGTTAAACTTCCTGTATTTATAGTAAATTGCACCTTCATTCCTTTTCTTGCACTTTAGATAATTGACTATTTTTAAAGTAGCAGGTTGACAGCAAGAGGAAGACTGAGATTTGTTTCCTGAAACCCTATGTATATACTTATTTAAATTAAATAAGTATAGCAGAGAATTTGCACATCTTCTCTGTAAAGTCTCTCTTAACTAAAAAGTGAAGTTTCACGGTCACAGTACCAGGTGAATAGAGCAGTAAGGACTGCTCTACCTGCTATCAACCCTATTGCTGATTCAGTTATGGGTCAGCTCTTCCACCTCTAGGACAGGCATCCAGGGAAGTGCTCTCTACAGCCTGCTGTTTATTTTCCCTGTGTGACCAACCAGGTCTGGTAAGTGGCAGGGGTAGCTGGAGAAGATGTGACCCCATTCAGCTCTTTGTTGCAAAACTGGCCCACGAGAAGGATCTCTCTTCTAAGGACCACCAATGGACTCCTCCCTCCTCTAAAGGGCTGCGGGAAGGATGAGATGAACAGGGAAGATATTTCTCTCACTATTTCCTGCCTAGACTGGGGAAGAGGCTAACAGAGCTGGACTTTGTGGATCAGCTGAGTAGTGCTAAGCAAATCCATCATCCAGGCACCTCCCTCAGATCCATGATTTCAAGTAGCTGAAAACATCAGGAAGGAGTTTGACATGTATAGCAAAAAGTGGTAAATCTCCACTTCCTTTGCATGAAAGTTTTCTCAAGAGCATTCATGGTCAAGGGTGATACCAGGAATTCTCTCTTCTGAAACATGCAATGAAGTAAAGCATGCTTAGAGCCATCTCACATCCATAGGACATCTTCCTGGCTTTCTAATTAATCCCACATTAGGTTTAGAATGGACTTCCTCTGGTTGTGGATATCTTCTTCCATCAGTAATTTCTATTCTCTGGAAAGCTGCCTAGGAAAAGGCAGCTACTTGATCTTATTGATCAAGTAGAATTTTCATTCATTCATGTATGTTCTGTGCATAGATTAGACCACACACAAATGTGATATTCTAACACTGATTGCACTTGGCTTGCTCCCATTTATTATCTATTGATTTAAAGGGCTCTGGTATAAACATGCCCAGTTAGTAAAAACCCGCATAGCTCAGTGGAATTACACAGGTTAAACACTACAGTGTATTTGTGCCTGTGTGCACATTTGTGCAAGCTGCAGATGTGAAGAGCTAGAAGCGCAAGCTTGCCGGTACAAAATGAATTTTAAGAGCTGACATTAAAGTTAATATGAAAGTTCAGAGGTGCAAAATAATTTAAATGCACAGAAGAGGTAGCAATAACGTTTCTAAACCAAGGCAGTGAATTATGTATATAAGAAATATTAAAAATGCAAAGCTGACTGTATTTGCATTTGGAATGCCCCCTAGCTGTTACCAAGGAGAAGGAAATTGCTTTATGCAGGATTCAAGGGCATAATACTTAGTGCTGTATTTAATTCAAGGGGGAATATCACTCATTTTTATTCTACCACTTAACTTGGGCTTATGTAATCTGTCTGGTAGCCAAGTAAGTTGTCTTATATTATTTTCTATCACAGAAAGAGAATATATAATTCATCGTTCAACCTTTATTTTCACCAGCTTTGAGATCCCTCAGAACTATATTGCTGTGTGTAAATCATGGGTTGTCAGCAATCCGAAAGGACAGAAATATGAGTATGGGACAGTGCTCTTCTAAATCACTTTTGGGTGATTGTGGGGCAAAATTAAACTTAATCACCACTTAGGGAATATGCAGATAGTGTGGAATAACTAAATGACACCTGGTTTTACTTGTAGAGAGTGGAGGTAAATTCAGGCCACCAGGATCTAAACACAGGTGCTTTGGTTCACCTAAATGGATTAAAACTCTGCCTGGGATGAAAATGGGTTTTCTGTATCGAATTCTAACACCACAGTACAGAATAAGAGCAGAAGAGGGACTCTGTGGAGCTTACATATCCCCTCTAGTGTGCAGACTCTCCTTCGGGAGGCTGCATGCTGACTCAGAGAGAACTATTTATTAAATCTCCTAACCAGTCCTGGATTTAAAAAGACTTAACAAATTAATCCCAGCTGACTGCGGTAAAAATAAATAAATAAATAAATAAATAGTAGTAAGCCTGGATACACATAAAGAAAAGACATATTTAAACATACATGCAGTTTGTTAATGTACCTATTTATTCTTATTTATATGATATAAGGTATAGAAGTATTATTTGGCATTGTCAGCATCTTTGTGTTTAATAAAAATAAATAAATAAAAAGCATCAAAGAGCATTAGATATTCAAAGTACCTCTGCATTCCCAAAATTGTACAATATGGTATGAACAGAAATGAAAAAGAAAAGATTCTCTCCTCTTCAGTTCTCTCAAAACAGCCTCTGAAAAAATAATATGAAGAGATATTATTCGATCTCAGTGCTAAGTCACAAAGTTGCTTTTGCTGCTAAGTAATTGGGAATGAAGGTGGTACTGGCAGAAAAAACTTGTAAACTGCTCTCAGGATACCTCAGCTCATAATAGCATTAAGTTATTAAAGCCGAACGATTTACCTCATCAGAAAAATCTCAAGTCAAATTCTGGAGTTCTCATGGGATCAGCTATTTTCCACAAATGACCAGTTGTCCCCTGATATCTCAAAGGGACCATTTTTCTTGTATTGTTTTGGCTTGGCATTTTATATATGGGTGTAAAAGATGGTAGGACAATTACAGCTAAAGCAAAGGAGAAAAGCCTTGCAGATGAAAATCAGATATGGAAATACGAAGTTTCCATTTGAAGAGGCACAGATATGATATTCCTAGATGTAACTCACCTCTGGATTCTTCTGTCTGAGAATGGAAGAGAAAGTAAAAAAGGAAGAAAGGAAAAAAAAAAGAGAGACTGAAGGAGAAGGGAGAAAATAGAGCTGGAAAGTTCAATAACCCCTTAATGAATATTAGAAACACAAGAGCAGGAGATTGACAAGTCAGAAGACATGTGTTGTATCATCGGTGTCAACAGGAAACAAGGAAATAAATGAGCCTTGCAATAGTCCAAAGCTGTTGGAATGGGGATGGTTGGGGAGGAAGGGCTGAAAACAGGGCTAGAAAGTAGCAGTGCGTCTGCAGGAGGAAATGAAGAATAGATGAGCAGATCTCGAACAGCCGCTGAAATAGAAGACAGAAAAGGGTGTTGAGGGCAGGAGACTGGTGAAGCAGGTTGCACTTGTACAACTTTGTACAAGCCCTGCATTTGTGCACAGCTTTTCTACAAAAGCAGCATTTCAGAAGAAAGGTCAGGCTCCTCTCCCTGCCAGGTATTACTGCTTTGAAGAACTAAAGGAAATATATGTGGAAAAACTTTGAAGAAGATTACCATTAATGCTTCAGGCTGAGATATTTTGTTTAAATATTAAAGTGCAAACTTATGCTGATAGTTAAATCAATATCAAATCAAGATTGGAATCTGCTTTATGATCATGGACAGTGAACTTCAGCAGTCCTGTGGCTGTCAACACACAGGTCAGAATTGTCATTTTAAAACTTTAATCTGAAACACAAAATATCACTTACAAATAGTGAGAAATCCTCCTCCCTGGAGGGCTGAAGCCACTCAGCACAGTCCCTACCCACAGAAAGGCCCTACCTCTATAACGCCTGGAATTTCCAGTGTCCAAACAAAGTTGAGGTGAAATCTGAAAGGAGCAGAAGTCTTGGGCTGAGCCTTGGTGACAAATTGATGCCTTCTACTTGTAAAAAGCAGAATCCCAAAAAAAGGCTGTGCATTTTCCCCAGGATGGGGAAGTCCATCCCTTTCTCATCAGTGGCACTGGGCAAGGTAGCCTGTGCCCTTCAGCAGTATTTCATCCGCCTTTGTTACTGCTTTTGCTTGACATGAGTTGCCTACAGTTTCCCCTAAGGATCAGTGGTCTTACATGAGATCCCAGAAATGAATTTCATGTCTATTTCATGACTGAAATCAACACAGACCTCATCCACTTTCTTACTTGAGTTGCAATACTTGGTAAATACAGGTCAGTGGCGGAAAGAATGCATAGGGCGTCATTTTTTTATGTTAAAATAAAGGACATGTCAAAATTTATACAGGTTCTAAGGACTAAAACTGGACCACAAGTGTTTTCTAAGGGTGAAAAGTTTTGCTGGCCTGAGGGCTGTTGAAACAAAGTCTTAAATAAATCTGAAGACTCTCTTGGAGGCCTATGAACAGGAGTGTCAGGAACTGATCCTCTCTTGCCTTACTCCAAATTCCTGCTGTAGATCCATGACAACACATGAACATCGGGATCTCATCATCCCAATTCCAATCCCAGGTTGAAATTCCCTGCATGACCTGTGACTGATGGCTGAGTACAGTGGAAATAAAATTACATTGTTCAATAAAACCTTCCAGCACAGTGACTCTTACATGCTCTTATGCTGAATCATTCACCTAATACAAATAGTAAACTTCAAAGAGATTTTGTCAGGCAGAAACAGTGCCAAGTCAGAAATTTTATATTGCTCAGACTAGAAGGTCCCTCAAAATAGCTGAATGCAGTTATTTTGCCATTGTAAAACACATCTGCATTTATCCACCAAAACAACATGAATGAGGAGGATTTTCTAAGCTCTTCGTCTTCTTTAAGCAGATAAAAACCTTTGTGCAGAAACAATGCCTGCTTATCAATATGAGGGGTAATTTTCTCTTTTGCTTTTTTGCCCCAGATCTATCAAAACTGTTTTCACAAATGCAGGCTGGCATGATGATCATCTGAAAAAAAGACAATACTAATTGGAATGGGACCTTTGCAATAGCTATGCCATTTTACAAGGGTAATGTTTTCTAGTTTATATGTTATACCTTCCCCTTGAGAAATTACCTTGTTTCTGCAAGACCAGATTTTTACCTATATGGTACAGTTCTAACAGAAAAGAACTGGAAATATTCAGGGAGTTTCCACAAAAAAGCTTTTGTGGAAGAGATTATGGTTTAAGATATTATACATGCTCCACTGAGAGCTTTCAATACCTACAGCAAAACACATCTGGTTTGTAATCACCATATCATTTTACCTCTGCTCTTCAGTTCAGAGAAACTGATAAAAGGAATATATATTTGGTTAGGAAATACTTTTTACAATCCTACAATTTAATAAGCAGAGTTTATTATCTCATATTTAATACAAAAACCACTTTTTTACTTCAGAGAGGATAAAAAAAGACTTAAAATTTTAGAAGTGGATAGACTTCTTCCATCCACCTTTACCTAAAATAATTTGTGTTGGACATTGTCTATCTAAGGGCATTGAACAAAATAAACTGACAATCCAATCCAGTGTGATTCCACTTATTACACTATGTTGCCGATTCGCTGTCAAGAATATTACTTTTAATTGCTTTATTTGAAAATGGCAATAACAGCCTATTAACCTGGAAATTAAATTCCTGGACAACTGTTCCATATATGAGATAATATATGGATTCAATTTTGTTGAAATCTCTATCTTTATGTGAATAGCTTTTAGCTAATCTTGCTGGCAATGAATGGGTCCTCCTATTTCATTTAAATGAGGACAGAAGTAAAAGGAAAGTTTCACAGTGAGGTTCAGCTCCTTGCCTTTTGTCTTTTAGAAAAGCCTCTTGCTCATAATGGAAAGGTTGCTCTTTAAATGATGGCACAATTTTTTTGAGCTAAGTGTTTTGTATTCGCAGCATTAACCCCTAATTATGCCTTGAGCCAAGATCCAAGAACAGCAAACTACAGCCTAACTGCTTCAGCCTGGTTGAAGATGTTCCAGCTTGCAGATCTTCCATGTCTTAGAAGGTACTTGAGCACATTCAAGAGCAGGGTGGGTGCTGAAACCGCACTAGTGATACCATTAGCTTCAGCACTGACCTCCTGCTCACTGCACCTGCTCTCCTTTGCTTTCATAGTTACTTTCTTGGAAAGACATCAGTGTTGCTTCTAGTCACAGGGTCCCTCTGTTCTGAATGCCTTTTTTATTTTCTCTCCTGTTTTCCATTATTTTCTCATTCCCAGTGACAGGCCAACCTTGACAACTCACAAGCATCACCATGATTTTCCTCCAGGTTTTCTCCTACCCATGGCCCAACAGGTCATGAAGCACCACAAGGTGATCACAGCAGTAGTGCACAAGGAAGGCAGTGCGATCACAGTCCAGTTCTTGTGCTCTCCACGTGAGAATAATAATCCCCATGACAATTATGCCATTTAATGTCACAGGGAAAGACATAATGTTCTACCATCTCCATTCAACAAAATTCTTAAGCACCTGTGTAAAATGTATGTCCTGCTGCCACTAGAGTCAAAAGGATTAGTCAGGTACTTGCAGTTAAACACATGCATGAGGATTTAATATGTTCTAATGGTAGTGTATATTCATTTGTCTGTTCAACGACTGCAGTCCTGGAAGTCCACACTAGATGTAGAATGAACCTAAATACGTCAAGATGCCTTCAGTGCGCCCAACCCTGCTCCACAGCAGCAGCGGATGTAATCAGAGGTTCTGTATCATGCAGTGATAGGTAGATATATCTTTTTTTGGTAGAAAAATATGAAATATTCCTATTTAATTGTTTCTCTGAAAAAAGTATTTTGCCTAATGACCATTTCTGTATTTTAAGTAATTTGCATATATGTAGACAACATTATGTTGAAGGCTGAAATAGTTTTCATTTTCTACGGGCTGTACATAAAGTATAAGAATTTGAAAACAGAGAGTACGCAGCACTTGTGGAAGGAGATAAATGATGAATAAGAGATATGCATGCTCATTTAAGAGATGTAAACAAAAATATTCTGTGCCTTATCCTTTCATAAATCGCAGTCCTGACTCTTGGCTTAGTGAACAGAATAAAAATAGCATGAGAAATTTAAAATTAATTTCCTTAACATAAATCAAGTTTTATTACATCGCTAGATCTGTCATTACAATTCCTGATGTAAATAACAAAGCAGAATAAGACTGAGGGACTATGCAGAAAGAGGCTATAAGAAAATACAGATGCATTTGAAATGTTCATCTCCTGCTCTCTCCTTCTGATGTTTGCTGTTGTGCAACAGCCCACAGATGTGATTGTGGACAAGATGGACTTGTATTGTGTATTTTCATTTTCAGTATCTGTATCTTCTATATCAAAATTTTTTTACAAGCTATTATTCTCATTTTCTCCCTTATATCAGATGTAATAGCAAACTTCAGATCATTCCTTATTTTAGAAACAAAATAGAGAGCACTGCATCACCTTGAATAGGAATGGAATGGATTGGGATTTCACAAGTTATATGGTCTTGCAATAAATGCTATTTCCAGTCCTCTGCTGATCCCTGTTGCTCTCTACTCTATTTACATTTTTCCCCCAACTAGAAAACCCAAGCTGGCAAACCTCTTTCATGGTGTTTGTCTAAGACGCTGTAATCCTAGCATCCTTCATACATTCCTCTGATTTTTTTCAGTTAATTCCTAATCTTCCTTGGCAATTCAATTCAATTCAATTCTTGAAGTAAATGGACCTCTGAAAGCCAAAGATTTTTTTTTTTACTTCTGAGATATCACTGGGAGCATCGAGATCTAAACAACTTTCACAGCTTTACTAATGTCCCTTAAGTCTAAGCAGCAAGACATATCTTAACAGGAAGGATTCACACCACAAGCCCTTTGACTGATTCACCTCAAAATACACACTGTTAGTATTACCTATATATATAGCTAGTTAGCTGTGTGGCACTGATTTGGGCACTTTATACATTTAAGGTCTCACTTGAATGACGTCCCGAAGTGCAAGTGTATATTCAAGAACTGTGAATGTTCTCTCACTGTTAACTTCAGCAGACTTATTGAATACTTAAAGTAATGTGTGTGCTCAACTACTTTGCTAGATGGAGGCCATACATGATGGGAACGACCTACTTACTCTTTGTGATCACAATGGAGCAACTGTCAATAAGGCCTCTGGTCCCTACTGACTGAGAACTTCCAAACAACAACAGGCCAACAGAGCCAGGCAAATCTCCCTTATTTCTATTCTTCATTATTTAATCATAATTTAGTGATTACAGTCTCAATTCAATTAAATGAAGTTTTTCCATACTGAACTCCTGTCACTGCATTGCTCATCTACGGTTGAATCTTTATTCTGTGGAAGGCAGTGGTAAAGGTCCTCTTAACTTCCACTGGAAAAGTACTGGGGTCTGTGAATAGTCACTGTCTACAAAATCCATATCTCTCTCCTAAGCTTCCTCCTTACTCTCTCAGTCCTCCAGTATGAAATTAGGAGAAATATTTCCTCATATTTCTCATGTCTGAATGTTATATCACTTGAGCCTTCTGTGTAATAATGTTCTGGAAGTGGCTGGTTAACAACTGGCACAGCACAAGCAAGTAGCTTTGATCAATCTTAAATCCTCATCCCCTGACACTTTAATCAAAATAATTTAAAATTCTATTAAGCACAATATGCAGAGCATTAACGCTCTGAACCAGTGAGTGGTGAGAGCGTGGAGGCTGAGTGATGTGTCTGAGTAACAGCCTTGTTAAAAAGGCTATGATGTTTTGCTCCTTGCTGAATCATCAGGGAAGGTAGGGGCAATATCGCTCTTGCGTTGCTAATATATGGCTCAAAGCTTTTGACAAGGAGCTAATGTCTGACTACCTGAGAGAAGCTGGGTGGCTCTCAAACCTCCAAAGTGGTTTACTAAGGTGTAAGTAAAATCTCCCTTTCTGTAAATCTGTGGGTTCCACCCCATAGCACAGGCACCACCCAGCCCTCCCTTATCCAGCATTAGTGCTGACCTACAAGCACCCAGCCCATGCAGTACATCTGCTACCATCTCATCTAACTCAGCACTGCTAGTCTCTCCCTGGTCAGGTTCTTCATCTCTCTCTTACCATTTATTTCTCCATTCCTTTTCTTAATGCCACAAAACCTTACCCAGTGTCCTGAAGGAGAGCACCAAGAGACTCTTCCAGCTGATGCTGGGCAGCTGCCACCTCCCATTGCAGTTACGATTTAAGAAGTGAGAGCCCCTAGCTGCCTTTCAGAGCTTCATACCCACCCAGCAGGCCCCCAGTGCCCCTGTTTGTGAAGGGATTTGCTTTCAGCAACAACACTGGCATCTGTGTAAGCAATGACAAGGGAAGGTAAATGTTTGGGTTGTTACAGTTGTGCCTTTGGCCAGGTCCATCAGCAGAACTTCATGCAAAAATCACAAGCATCTCCTGCAGAGCTCAGCACCAAGCTTAGGCATGCAGAGCTCATGTAAAGGCCACACTTCAGGAAATAGGGTCATATATAACCTCATTTTTGATGCCGTATTTAAAATAGAATGGCATAGATTTAGGTGAACTCTCCATGCCCTTTCAGCCCTACTTTCTGTAATTGTATGAAACTAGATAAATATGACACATACCCACCAGCATACACACATTTTTCCTACTATGTTATAAACGGGTCAATACTTGCATATAGATTGGAAAGTGAAAGGTGATAGAGTGTAATTTAGATCTAAGAATGAAAGCAAAGGAAAATTATAGCAATTACCCACCTGAGACAGAGCCTACAGTCATTCTTGAACACTTTTCCTATAATGTAAAGAACCACACGCAACACCCAGAATTCTAAGAATGCTATTCTTTTTTGGTAAAGAATTTGATTTGATGGTAATCAAATGTCCAATTTGGAAAAAGATTTTTTCAACAATCCTGTATAACATATCAAAGGCAAACTAAACCAAAAAAATCTAGAAAATCTTTGAAAGCTTTCAGGAAAATTTTAGAAAGCTTTTAGAAAATCATTTTCTATTCTGAAAAATCACAGAAAATGCCAAATTAGTAGTGCTGTTTAACTTTTTAAGTTACAAAGGGTTAAATCAGCCACCGTGATTATCAAAATCAAACCCTGTATGAACCCTGTGTGAACACAGAGAAAATTCTAGTGCAGCAGGTGAGACCATTA
>JAVCKT010010362.1:0-14213 GCA_032273925.1 Rhynchotus rufescens | reverse complement strand
GGCCGCCGTCGGGCTCGGTGGCGAAGGGGAAGAAGAGCTGCTGCGCGGGGGCGCCGTCGTAGGCGCCGCGGGAGAAGGGCGGGCCGCCGTCGGGCAGCAGGCCGAAAGGGGCGGCCGGCAGCCCCCCGTCCGGGCTGAACATGGTGCCCGCGCCCTCAAGGCTCCATGCGGCCGCGGCGCTCAGGCCGGGCGCAGCTCACCCGACGGTGCTTCCATGCTGCGGCGCCGCCGGGGCACTGAGGGCGGCGGGGGCCGGGCCGGGCCGGGCCGGACCGTATGGAAATGGGCCCCGGCCCCATTGGCCCCCGCGTTGCGGCCGCACCGGTGGGTCGGGCATGAACTTGATGCCCCTTTTCCCGGGGTGGGGGAGGGAGGGATGAGGAGGGGGCACCGAGGGTCCGGCCGCCGGGGTGCCCATCTAGAGGGGAAATAAAGCAGAGTGGAATGGTGATTTATGGTGCCCTGGGATCCTTGCCCTTGGGGGCCATGGAAAGAAGGCTCAGATCCCACCTGAGTGGGGTGATAAACCCTGGAAAGTGGCCACAAGTGGCCCCTGGCAAGGGGCACCCACATGACAAGCCCCAGCACCCACATATCAAGCAGCAACACACAGCAAAGTGGCAGGGCCAGGATTCACTTATGGGGTGACTGGGAAAGGGAAGGCAACCTCTCCATAGACAATGTGTCCCTCAGCCTCTCCTCATCCTGGAGGCTCCGTGCTGTAGGGTCTCATGGAGGGCAGGAAAATGGCAGGCAAGGGGAATACTTTGGAGGATGGTGGCAATGGCAGTGGCCTGAGCTAAGCTGGAACATGCGCATAGGATGAGGGTCTTGCCTAGGGCTGTGGGCAGCCTCTCGGCAGCAGGACTGAGGACAAGTCCCAAGGATGAGTGGGGACCAGGACACTGGTGCCTTGTTGCTCCGGAGGTGCTCTCCTGGCACCCATCCACCCTTCTGCCCTGCCTGCAGGAAGGAGGACAGCACGGACCGAGCCTTGAAGGCTTCTGCTCTGCAGGATGCCTGGCTCCGGAGCACTTCTGGGGCTGCTGCCAGGAGGGATGGAGCCCCCATCTCCCTTGTGCTCTCCCACGGTTGCTCTCCTCTTCCTCCCCTTGCAAGAGGAAGGTTCACACCTGGGCGGGCGGTGTCTGCTCTGCAGAGCTGCACCCAGGGCTGCGGGAGGCTGCGGCGCTGGGAGTGCCGCCTCTCCGACCCTGCCTATCTCCCCCATCTGCTCCACAATGGAGCAGGCGGGATATTTTCACTATCTCGAGGGCTTCCCTTTCACCCTGCTGCTCCACAATGGAGCTATCAGACCTGGGCTCGAGGCATTTCCCCGCTTCCCTCCCACCCCCCACGCCGTTTCGGGGCCTTTCTAGGACACTCCTGGCAGGCGGCCAGTCCTGGGTGCTGCCAGCCCACGGTAGCTGCCCTGTGGAGGAGCCTGGGCACAGCAGAGCACAGGCAGGGCAGGGCCCTGATGACCCCCCTTGCAAGATATGGGGCAGCCCCACAACCCCAAGGCAAGGAGCAGGCCCTGCTGCCAGCACCTTTCCCTGTTTATTAACCTGGATTACTGGGAGCTGTTGTTTAGCCTGCTGCAGTCTCACACTCCGGAGATATGCCGGGGAGATAGGCTGGAAGATGCCCCCACCCCTGGGCTTTGTGTTTTGGATAGTGCTCCCGGCCCGGCCTGAAAGGAAGGCGCTTTGTCACCGATTTCTGAAACAATCGCCCTGGGTGGAGGCTGCGGAGCCGGGGGCTGCGGCTGGCTCCGGGGGAGGGCTGTGCTCCCGCAGCCTGAGCACCCTGTGCTGCTCTCATGGCCATGTGCAGGGCCCCTTCGCAACGTGCCTGAGCTCCCCTCTTCCTTTGGGCATCCATGGACACGTGTCTGCCCTTGCGTGATGCGCGTGGGTGCCCATGGTTATGGGGAGAGAATACCCATTGCAATGAATTTTACAAAAGGGTGGTTGGTGGCGCAGGGCAGGGGGAGGAAGAGGGGACAAGAGCATGAGATGGATTTGAAGCCCTTCTTCACTCCTGATGCTCTTGCTGGGCTGCCCGTGCATCTGGCACCCCTGAGTGCACCCGCTGATCTCACACTGGGAACAACCCTTTGGAATATGCTCTCAGAAGACCTGGAGGCTGCAGAAAAGCAGCCGTGCAGGGTGGGCAAGGCCGGAGGCCCCCGGCGCTGCCTGCGGCCTGGGGCAGCGGTGCCCGGGGCGCTCGCCAGGCTGGAGCGCTGCCCTGTCCGGAGCGATGGCCGAGCCCGCGGGCAGAGGAAGTGTCGCCGCGGGACTCCAATGGGCAGCGATCAAGCCCCGCTCCTGCCGGGCTCCAGCTGGGGCTGCGACGGTTTTAGAAGCCCCTTCAGCCGGGCAGCAACTCCCCCTTGGCCTTTGATTTATTGTTCCTGGCCAGGCCCCCCTCCTCCTTCGGCGACCTGCTCTTTCTCTCCATCCCCCCAGGAAGCGGGCCGAGCCATCGCGCCCTCAAACGCATTCCAGCTCCCTTTCATATACAGGCGGAGGCGAAGGGGAGACGTTGACTTTGAACTGCCTCTTTGTAGGAGCCCGGCCCATTGTGGGCCCTGATGGGTTTCGCTGGGGGATGTGGAGCGAGTCAGTGGGGTGTCTTGCCACCCCCCCCCTGCACCTTGTCCCCGTCATTCCCCCCATCCATTTCAATGGGTCTCAGTTTTGTGCAGGGCGCTCGCTCGGCGGCTCCCAGCCGTCCCGCTGCCTCCTCTCCAGGGAGATGCTCCCGGTGTTTGCCTGATGTGGAGGTGGAAGGATGCTGCTCTGCAGTGTTTCCATGCGGGCCGGCTGTCCCTGGGCTCCCGTCCCCATGCCGTATGGCTTCAGCACCCTGGGGCAGGCTGGGCTCTCCCAAGAGGGACGGCAGGGGGATCCTGCCAGGAAAAGGGGAGCAGAGAGCGGTGTCCGTGTCCTGCCTGCCTTGTGGGGCAGCAGCAGGATGGGGGCACCCACGTGGATTTGTCTCTCTTCCCATTTTCTGGGTTGTACCAGTCTAGCTTGGCTGCTGGGTGGTCAGAGAGGTTTTACTCACTGCCAACCCCCTCTCTCCTGCAGCAGCTGGGACAGGAGCTGTCAGAGGGCTCTGCTGGAGGCCCTTGAGGTTAAGGCCTAATATCCCGGATCTAATACACTGCCACCCCACGCATGGTGGGCTGGGGGCTGAGGTGGTCAGCAGCAATGGGAAGGACTCAGCTGGCTTCATGCCTGAACACCTTCACTTCTGGTCCACCTGACAAGGCTCAGGCTGGCAGTTTCAGCATCCAAATTCTCATCCGTGGGAGAAAACCCTAAGCTTGGAGCTAAACCCATCTAGTCAGCCTGGCTGCAGCTGCATGGGCCTGGGCGACCATGGGAGGTGGGGACCGAGAGCCTCTGTTGCAGCCCTGGCCATGGGGCACAGCCTGGCAAGTCTTGCTTCAGCAGCCTTGTGCACAGACCTGAGGTGTGACACTCAGGAGCAGAGCTGGGCCCCGCTCAACTGCACTCCCCACGTTAGGTGAGAGCGGCCTCCCTTGCCCCTGCGCCCCACATCTTGCCCCCCAGCTCCTTGCAGAGCACTTGGTTGCTCCTGGCATCGCAGCCGGGGACCTCCCTCTGCTCGGCTCCCCTGGCTCCGTGTAGCTGTTTTGTTCAGCAAGGATTAAGCAGGGGGCTTAGCCGGGAGGACGCTGCGAGGCTGCTTGTAGCGCATGAGCCCAGGCTGAGATGAAAGCCCAGCCTGGCGGATGGTCTGGTGCAGATGTGCATCCCCAGCAGCATCTTCACCGCAGTGCAGGCTCGGTAGCAGCCATGCAGCCACGGACCGACTCGCAGTTCTCGTTCCCAACTCCCCCCTTCCTTCATGGCAGGGAAATCCCAGCATCTTTTCCAGCCCAGCACCCCCAAAGGGGCTATCGTTCATCTTCCTGCGCTGCTTCTAGCAGCTTCCACCCCCGTTGGGCTCAAACCCAGGATCAAACCTGGGTGCTTGGGCTGAGCCTCAACCCATGGCCCTGGGAGCGCGGGGCAGTGCCAGCTTCGGCACCCGGCACCCCCAAATATGAGTGGGGACCCCGAGCAACCCAACCCTGGGCCATCAGTGTGACCTGGTCACCCAAGTGACCAGCAGTGAGTGTGATGCGCAGCGCAGGGCTGCACCACTACAGCCGAGTCCCGGCGCTGCCAAAACGAAACCCACCCTGAGGAGCTGAGATGGTATCAGCACTGCGGGGCTAAGCGTGATCAAAGAGCTGGGCCGGGAGGGGACCCAAGACATTCAGCCCTGCTGAAACAATGCGGGGCTGCAGGAGCACCCGGGCCCAGATAGCTCTTATCTGAGCCCCGAGCGAGGTGCGAAGCACCCAGCCCTGGAGGCGTGAGATTAGGTGGGCAGGAGGTGGGCACTGCTTCGGGGGCCAGGGTGCAAAACCCTGGGATGACCAGAGCAGCCCGCACCCACCTGCCTTTATATCTTAGATGTTTGGGGAAATGCCCAAGCACAGGGCTGAGGAGCAAAAAAAAACCCCTGTTTCTGAGAACAGGAGAGCTCTGGGCACTCCACAGAGGCCCAGGCAGCTGGTGGAGGAGCCCCCCAAAGCCAGAGCATCCCCATGCGGGCGCTGCATCCAACGCAGCAGCGCGAGCCCGGCCCCACACCACACACTCTCAATGGGTCTCAAACATGGATCGTTTAATAAAATCTCCTTTGGAAAATAAACTACAGTCCATACGATGACAACAACGGGCTCAGGGAGCGGAGCAGCACCGCGCCTTGAACATAGCATGGCCAAGAGCAAGCGCCGCTGCCCGCATCCCCCACGCGTGCAACGAGCCTCCCGCGCGCGGGCTCCAAGCAAGGACGTGGTGGCAGGGCTGGCAAGGGGGGCACAGCACCCCCTTGCCCTGCACCTGCTGTCTGTGGGGCCACGGCAGCTCCAAGGCCGGGCACCGTCCCGCGACGGACCCGAGTGACTGTCCCCTGCTGCAGAGCAGCCTGCACGGGGACGCCGGGCAGGGGACCAGCTCTTCGGGGCAGCAGGTGGCTGTGGGGACAGGCAGGGCACGGGGTGACACTGGCGTGCAGGGGACCCGGTGTTGCTGCACCGACGCTGATGGGTGCTCACTGCACCCACTGCTCAGCAAGCTCTGCCGTCACCCGACGGCTGGTTGGGCTACGGCTTCCTTTGGCCCTGGGAGCTCCGAGGATGCTCCTTCCTCTCCTCTGCTGCTGGCAGAGTTCAACCCCAAATTTAGCCCTTTCTCACCCTTTGCCCATGAATCCAGCAATGATGAGCCCCAGCAGTCCTGCATGGGGCAGCACGTTTCCTTCCTCGCCCCCGGCATCCTGCAGTGCCTCAACACCCAGCCCTGGTGCAGCTGAGTGCCAGAGGAGACAGAGCAGCCCAAGCACCCAAGCAGAACTCGAGAAAATGCTCTGCCCAGCTGGGGGTTTGTGCCCCAAACAGGCCCAGCCGTTGGCGTGGGTAAGGGGGTTGCCACAGGCACCCTGAGCCATGGGCATCTCCGGGCACCTGCTGAGGCCAGGGGGGACTTGGGCTTCTCAGGTAGGGCCTGGGTCACAGGGGCTCTCAGGGCTGGAGGGGACAAAGCCGAACGCCGGTGCCAGCCGGAGCCTTTACAAATGTTTGCCAAATGCTGGGAAAGCTTCCGTGCCTCCCGGAGGGGCTCGTGGCACTTACACCAGCAGCGCCGCGGCCCCGTCCCAAAGAAGCCGCCCCTCTCCAGCCCTTTCCTGCCTGTCTGCAGCGGCAAAAAGCTGCTCTCGAGCCCTCCTGGCCGCGAGGGACCAGCGCTGCAGCCCCCCTGCCCCGCCACTGCCCCCACGGCCGCCCCGTGCACAGAGCATCCGCAGCAGCCCCGGGGGCAAGGCAGAGAGGCGCTTCCCAAAGAGAACAAGGAGGCTGGAAACGGGGGCGGCCCCCCCTTCCCGTAGCTGTTAGGGGGTGTTTATTGGGCAGGCGGCAAGCAGTCTGGCAGAGGCGGGGGGTGCCAGGCTGCGGCGGCCCCCCGGCCTCGGCGCGGGCGCCCTGCGGCGGCGCTGCCTGCGCTGGCTTCGGGCGTTCTGCGTACAGTCCGTAGCGAGCTCGGGCGCGAGGAGCGAGGGCGGGCGTTACTGCTGTGACTTGGGGTTCGGGGGGTGTAAGGTGGAGTCGTCGAACAGCGGGTTTCTCACTTCCATCTCTCCGGTCTGCAGCGGCAGTGGGAGCAGGGATGGGGGGGAAAGCAGGTCAGAAAGCAGCCGGGTTCGTGAGCGTCCCCTGCCAGAGCCTCCCCGGGCCAGCCACTAAGCGGCTGGGACCAAAAGCCAAGGCGCAGGGTCCTCAGGGTCCCCAGGCCCTGCAGCCGCTCACGCGTCAGCCGGGCAGAGGAGAAACCAGGAGCGAGCGGGAGGCAGCCCTGGCTGGGAGCCCAGGCTGGAGCGGCACCCAAGCCCGGTACCCACTGCCGGACAAGGGCCCAGCTCCGTGTGGGCGCAGGAGCAGCCAGGATGCTGCAGGGAGCAATGGGCAGTGCCCCACACAAGCCCAGCACTGGTTTCACCTGCCAGCACCCACCAGTCTCACTGATCGGCATGGGTTGGTTCCCCAGACTGCTGGTGTGCCATCAACAGCCCTTTAATGGGCCTCTAAAGACATAATGACGACTCTTAATCTGGGCCCTGATGGCTGGGCACCACAGCCATTACCATGTGAAAGGCTCCCCTTGGGTCCCTTTGTGCTCTTTACACCCCGGCCTGGAAGGGCTGTTAGGAGCTGCCCTTCCCCAGGGTCCCCACGGAGCCAAGGGCCAGAAAAGTCCCCTCTGGGTCTTCTGAGTGGGGTGTCTGGTCACGATTCCCCTGGTCCACCCAGTGGCCAGGGAGGTCCTGGCCCAGGGCCTGGCTGCCTGTGCTGGCAGCCTAGGAGATAGCCTGGCAAAGAGGAGCCCCAGCGTGGCCATGTCCCTGCATCTCAGGGGAAGCTGGCAGGGCTTTGCCAACAGATGCTCCCGAGATAAACGGGGCACTCGGGGAACATCTCCATGTCCAGAAACCACATTTCTGTCCACCACACCTGCGGAGCGAAGCCAGGCTGCACATCTGCAGCAGCACCAACTCAAGTGCCCATAACAGCTGCCCCTGCTTCCCCCAGCTGGGCTCAGACGAGGGGCCAGCAGAAGCCCCATCTCACATGGCTCTGAGCTGCCCTGGCAGCACATACGGTTTGAGTCAAGCAGAATAGCAGGTGCTCTGCCAGGAGCAGGGCTGCACCACCACAGGGTATGACAAAGGCCTCCTCTTGGTGACCCACGCACCCCAGGGCCCCTCTTTGTGCCCGCCCTGCCCCAATGCGACTCGGCTGCCCAGCCGGTGCTGCCAGGCAGCAGCAGAGCTGGTGGGTGCCCCACTTAGAGCCTGGGCCTTACCGGAGCCAGCCCTGGGCACTCGTACACAGTGAAGTCTCCATCCTCATTCTCCTCGTCGGACGACGCAGAGTCTGGCACCTTGGGCTCCTCTTTATGCCTGTGAAAAAGGCAGAGAGGGTGGGTGAAGCCGGAGGGACGATTGCCTGGTTAATGGCAGGGCCATCGCGCTCCTGGGCACTGCTGCTGGGGCAAAAACCCAGCGCCTGGGGCTCCCACCACCACCACTCTGCCTCGGGACTGCTTCTGCTTCCTCTTTGCAGAGCAAGCTCACTCACTTCTCCATGGAGAGCATCTGCTGCTTTTGGTGCTGGTAGTGGTACATCTGGGCACTCTGAGCCAGCGTCTTGTCCCCAGGCTGCAAAGAGAGCAGTGGCAGAGGTGAACGCGGGGCTCTGGCGACCCGCTAGCCCTCCACAGGCCACCGATCTGCCCAGTGGCCCAAAGCAGAGCCCAAGCTGGCAGCAGCTTCCATCTCCGCTTTGGGAGCCTCGCACAAGGGACGTAGGGCTGGCTCAGTGCCAAACGCCCTGCCAGGAGGCACCCGGGCACCTTACCGAGATGTTGTCGTAGGGCAAAGGGCTGGGCACTCTCTGTGCCGAGTAGTCTGCTTTCTGTGCCAGCCTGACCTCCTTCTGCAGCCTGCCGAGGAGAGGAGACAGTGTCAACAGGAGCGACTGGGCCCAGTGACCGCTGCGGTCAGCCCGGGCTCGCTGCCCGCAAGGGGCACCCCCGGAGCAGCACCCCAGGGTGCCGAGCACTGTGGCGAGGTGCACGACGGCCGAGCACGGCCAGACAGGGTTGTGCAGGTGAGCACTGCCCCCGGGTGAGACCATCGCTGCTGCCATGGGATGACACCTTGCAATGGCTCAGAAAGGGGCTGAGTGGTAAAGCTGGAACTGGACTTAAAAAACACCAGAGGTGCCCTGAAACTTAATGCATATCAGTTGGCCAAGCAGTGATTTGGTGCAGCAGGGTCCAAGGTGGCCTGGAGCAGCAATGCTGTCCGCAAGCAGAGCCAGCACCCTGCCAGGTCGGGTGCCTACACCTCTGTGCCCATCAAAACCCTGCTGGGCAGCGGGTAGCTTTGGCATCACGAGCGCACTGGAGCCTCATGAGGCTCCTACTGGATCCCCTCTGGCCTGGCCTGCAGTGCCGGTGGGGGACACAAGGCAAAGCCTGATGCCAAGTCACTCCCCTGGCTCCCGGCCTGGCACAAGGGCATCCCATGTACCCACAGCACCGTCCTCCGCCCCGGTGGTCACGGGCACTGGTGCGCTTGTGGTGGGACCCATGAGGACAGCTGCTCTCCTCCAAAGCCTCCCTGAGGCAGCGTGGGGACCAGCACGTGCAGGTGCCATGAGGACACAGGAGCTCGCCGGGACCAGTGGGCCCTGGCTTACCTGCACCAGCAGACAGCAGCCACGATGAGAGCGGAGATGCCGGCCACGGTGCACACCACGATGAGCCCTGCACAGGAGGACATTGCAGACAGCAGCATGGGTGAAGCCGGTGCCCAGCCCTGCGCCCTGGGGCTGGCCTGCACACCACGGGCAGGGACACCGCGGTGCCCCCAGCCAGCCCCAGTACCCCGTCCCTTGGGTCTTACCGAGCACCACGGCATCGCTTGAAGGGATGGGCGAGGCCTCCACGGGGTATTTCTGCACCGCCTCGGTGGTCGAGGTGGGGAGGATGGTGGCTGCCTTGGTGCCGGCAGGATCCCTCTGCAATAACTCCCCTCTCAACCTGCCGGCTACGCGCGGCTTCCCGGCCGGGGCTGGGGCGGCTGCGGGAGGAAGCGAGGCCATGAGCAAAGCAGGTGGCAGCCAGCCCGGGGCTGAAGAACAAGAGCAAGGAGAAAGGAGGTGTCCCACGGAGAGGGGGCCCGTGGGATCCTGCCCGCTGCACATCGTCCAGGCTCGGGAATTGGGGCGGGCAGGGTTGGCGGCGGGGGGCACTTACCTCGGGGTTTGCCGTCACGCGGCGGCGGCGGGCGAGCAGCATCTTGCCTGGCCAGCACGTCCGCCAGGAAATCGATTTCCTCCTCCAGGCCGGGAAGCGACGTCCTCCCTAAGGCGAGAGGGGCAGCGTGTGACCACACGGCAGCCAGGGCCACCGGCTGCTGCTGTCCCCAGCAGCCGGCACCAAGGCCTCCAACCACAGGGCCGATCTGTGGTGCCCCGCATCGAGCAGGATGCGGCCCCTTGCGCATGGTGCTCCTCTGCTCCAGCGCCGGCCAGCGCAGGAAGGGAGCAGAGGGCCTGGATACTGTCTGGATTCACCTGTTTGCCAGTCAGTCTGCAGGGCAGGAGCCATCGCTGCTGCCTGCACCCGAGCCCCAGACCAAGGTCCAGTGGTAGAGTCCAAGGAAGGGGCCCAGGAGTCCTAGCACTGCTGCTTGCATCTGCAGGGGTCCACATAGCCCCTTGGCACATGGGACCTGCCCCATGTGCTCTGCAGAGCTGGCAGGGGAGGAGGAAGAGGAAGAAGAGAGATGTCAGGGCACTGCCAGCCCTCACCTGCCTGGAGGCTCCTGTCTCGTCCCATGCCATGGGGCCCAGAGGCATCCGGCCAGCAGAGGTTGGGCAGCAAAGCTGGCTGGAGACAAGGATGTGTGGCCACCAGGACATGGAGGAAGAGGAAGGCTGGGGTCAACACACTCTTCTCTCCCTGTGACCCCTGGGTCCAAAGCGGGCCTCCCTGGAGGGCGACTGGGGGAGCGGGGCCGGCATGGGAGAGGTGCTCTCCAGGGAGATGCCTTCATGTCCCCCAAACATCCACCCAAGAGGGGGATCCAAAGCTGTGAGTCTGGACAAGCTCCTCTCAACAGCCACCAGCCTGGCAGACCTCTCATCCCACCCGGGTGCACTCAGCTCCCAGACCGCCTCAGGTCCCACTGACTTTTTGCGAGGGGTCTGGGGACATTTTTAACTGCTTCTTTTGGGTGCCCTCTGCAGAGCCCTCAGGGCTACGCTGGGCATCGCAGGGAAGGGATGAAGCAGGAGCGAGCCCGGCACCCACCTCGGAGAGCCCCGCGTGGGACAGGACCACGCTCAACCGGCCGGGCCAGCACCCACCGTGGGGAGGGAGTTGCTGGAAAGCACCCGGTGCCTCCGAGCCGCCCACGGGGCATTTCCACCTCAGGCAGGAGAGGAACCGGCTCCTCTCCGGGCTGCCCCTGCCAAGATGCTCCAGGGACACGTTATCAGGGGCCCGCTCTTGAAGCCTGGGGCTTTTAACAGGATTAAGCCCAACTTCAAAGCGGGAAGACGGTGCAGGCTCCCTCTGCCTCTCAATTGCTGCTCTGAGCCAGTGGGAAGCCCTGGAGGGAAAACGGAGCCACACAAAGGCGAGGAGGTGCCGGCCGCTCACTTCCAGGCGCATCCCGGGTTTTAACAATCACAGCTGCTCTGGAATTTGTCACCACTTTGAACGTGTTGGAAACAAATACCCATTCCCTCCCCGGGCCCTGGCACAGAAATCCCCCTCTCCGTATGAGGGAAAAGCAGTTTAAAACAGATGTAAAAGGTTGGAAAACTGGAAGGGGTGTAAGAGAAAGCCACAGCCGGGGAGGGACTGGCTGGCACTAGCAGAGCCCACTCGCTTCTGAGCACTGCTGAGGAGCAGTGAGGAGGTGTTGAGGAGTGCTGAGGAGTTTCACCTGCTCGTATCAGAAGGTGCTCTTCTGGCACCTTCCCAGGCTGCAGCCCAGCTCCCTGCCCTGCCCACGTGCCCTGTGCGGGTCCCCTGCCCTGGGGCACCCTGCACAGTCCCGCTGGGGCTCCCCGCGTGCCGCCGGGCCCGGGGATGCTGCAAACACTGATGCTTGCTCGGCTCGCTCCGCACATGGGGTCACTGCAGGCTGCAGGGTGCCAGGCCATCCTACGGGATGGCCCTGGGTCTACGGAGGTTTCTCCTGCAGGTCTAGTGGGGATTTGTGTTCTATGGATATATTGCTACATTTTTTTTAGCGGGGAGTGCGCCACTTCTCCCAGTTCTGCTGGGGTACGTTTTGACGTGAGTGGCTGCTACTGCAACAGCTGGGGCTTCAAGAGAATTAACGTGATCTGCTTAAGGGCTGGGCGGGGGAATAAAAGCTGGAAAATCACAGGGTAACAGCTGCCCAGGGCCCCATCCTGCTGCAGGGCCTGGCACGAGACCCCGTCGGAGCCGCTGGGGGCAAAGGCGGTGCTGAGCTGCCGAGGCCGCTCCGCTCAGCCCCGCAGCTGAACCCTTCCCTGTGCTTAACGCAGCTCTCCAAAGGGAAAGACTGTTTGAATCCAGCGCTTTTCTTCCCGGCTGGCCAGCGGAGCCCCGGCAAAGCGCCCGCCAAGCGCAGATCCAGCAGGGCCGGAGGCTCCCGGGAAACCTCGGTGCCCGCAGCCAGGGAGCTGCCAGCTGGCACTCATGGGCACCGTGCCGGGTTTCCCCGGCACTCACGGGGCACGGCTGCCCTCTCATGGCAGCCTCTGCAGCGGCCCTGCCAGCCCGTGCCAGGCTTGGGGACAGCGGGAAGCAGTAAGGGACATGCAGGCAGGCAGTACCGAACACCGAAGCCTCTGTGGGAAGGTGCAAAATGACTAAAAATCAGTTTATTGCCTCGACTGCAGCCTCCCAGCTCTGCCAGCAGCACATGGGCAGGAGTAAAGGGCTCGCTGCTTCCTGCCATGTCTGCCTGCCCAGGCTCCGGCAGCCGCCAGCCCGGGAGCGCCGGGGGAGCTCCCTGCGTGGCGCAGGGTGGGCGCAGACGCAGGGTGCCAGGAGCAGCAGCCGGGGTGCTGGGTGCTGGATGAACCCTGCTGTGCCAGCCCGACTGCACAAGAGCATTGGGGCTTGTGCAAAGCCCACGCTGAGCAGTCTGGGGAGGGGAGCAGACCCTGGCTACGGCCCCAAGGCCACCTGGGCACTCCCGAAAAGCTAACACAGCCCATGGGAGCTGACACCCCCCCGGGTGCCCCGGGGCCGCGGGCCGGGCACAGCGGCAGCCCCGTCCTGCGCACGTCCTGCCCGCAGCGCAGCCAACGGCGGCACCGGTGGCACGGCGAGCGCGGCGGCACCCGCGGCTCGAGGAGGCTGCAGCCTTCACAGGCCTCGGGCTGCGGCTGAGGAGCCGGCAGCTGCTCCGTTCCGCATCTTTCATACCCTTTACCCGCTGTTCCTCCAAATCCGGGCCCCTCCAAGGGAGCCGTGCGGCACCTCGGGGCGCTCCCGCGGAGGCGGGCGCCGCCGCTCGCAGCTCAGAGAGCGGCTGGGGGCGGCAGCCCTGTCCCCCGGGAGCGGGGCCGCCGCGGGGCTGGGGCACGCGGGGCTGGCCCTGCAGGAGGGGGTGCCGGCCCGGCCCCGCATCCCGACGCCGCCTCCGCGCCAGGGAACAGGCGGGGTTGCCATGGAGACGCAGGCGCCTCCGCATCCCTTCCTGGAGAGAAACCCGCTCCCCAAACATGGAAAAGCCCGGAAAATAACGGGATCCAGCTGATGTCCTCAGCAGCCCCAGCCCCGCGGGGCTCCTCTCGGCTCAACCCGTCCCCTTCCCCTCTCCTGCTCCTGGCGGGCCGGCCCACAGCAGCTCTCGCATCCCTGTAGCTCCGGCTGCCATGTGCCAGGATCCCCCAGACAACCAGAGTGACACCCAGCACCGTCGTGGGGACACCCTGCGGCCCTTCCCCATGCGAGGGGTTATTGATGGGATGCAAAGGGCGCAGCAGGGGCCCCCACTGCCGCCTCCCGCGGGGCAGCGTCCTGCCTGTGGGCGCCAGTTCTGCTGCCTCCCCATTTTATACCTGGTTTGTTGTCAGCAAAATCTGCCCAGGGGAGCAGAACCAGGGCATGGCCAGGGACTTCCACGTGCCCAGTGCATGGGTGCTGCTCCCTTGCAGCTAGAGCAAGTAGAATGAGGTGCAACCAATTTAATCTGCCTGCTCATTGAACGTGCAGGAAAAGCCTGGGGCAGGGAGCGGAAAGGACAGGCACAACCCTTGCCTACGGCTAGTCTTGCTTTTCAAACTCTGCCAAAAGTCATGGGCACCAGGCACCCGTCACTGCTGGTGCTTCTGGAGCCCAAGGAAGGGAGGGTCTGCCCTCAGCCAGGTCCTGCGCACCTGGATGGGCCCACAGAGATGTGCGAGGCCTGGGCAGGAGCCAGGATGCTCCGTCCTCCAGTGTGGGGCCTGGCAGCCATCCCCGCAGCGGTGCCTCTCTGCCACCCCTCTGCCCTGTGCGCAGCCAATAGCCCTGTGGGGAAGGTGGTTGCTGCGGAAAGGAGACGGTTAATATGTAGCTCACCCACCAGGGCTTTAACACCTTCTAGCTCATTGCCAGCCCCATCGCCACGGTCCCATCTTCCTCCTGGTGGGCAGGTCTGATGAGGGGCCCTCACTGTGCAACCTGGCGCAGGAGGCACCTGGGCACCGGGTTCTGCCTGGAGCCATCGCTGACTCTTGGTGCAACCAGAGCGCCAGGGACAGAGCCACACGGGAGAGTTCAAGGCAATGCAAGGGATAAAAGCTGGTCAGGAGCTGCCCATCCCCACGGTGCCCTGGAGCCAAGGGCCAGCAGGGGTAGAGGACCCCAAGCACAGGGTGGTGGCTGCCTCTGAACAGAGGTCCCCGGGGCAGCGCTGTGTGGCAGGCGCAGTGAGGAAGGGGCGGGCGGCAGCGCGAGGCGCAGCGCGGCGCCCTTGCAGCGCCGCCCCGGCCGTGCGCCCACCCACACCGGCCCCGCTCCGCAGCCGCGGCTGGACGGGGCACCGCGGCTGGATGGGGCACCGCG
>JAVCKT010010359.1:18943-32593 GCA_032273925.1 Rhynchotus rufescens | reverse complement strand
ACAGGAGGGTTCTTCTTTTATACACTGGTGCCCAGAAGTCGCCCCCAGTTTCAGTTCTTATCTCTGGTATGTTGCAAGACTTCTGCACATGCTCTCTCCTTGTTGGTAGGGGTCTGATACTGTGCTGCGCATGCTGATCCTGTGTTCTTGTGGTATCTTGTGGTAACGGCCCACGACACTTGCAAGAAGCCTGTTCTTTTACAGCTTGTTCCGCAAAGTACAACCCGTTTGTCACAATCCCCCGTTTTCTCTTTTCCTCATATTTGTAATTTGCAATTCTAGTTGAAGTGCAGCATGCTGAGCTGCACTCAAGGGTTCATTGTTTAGGGAGTGTATTTAGAAAACCAACCAGAACTGATTATGGGTTTAGTATTTTATGTACGTGCAAACTACATAAGCTGTTTACCTTTATTAAAAAAAAAATCCCCATTTCTCTGCAAATGAAACATTTATTTTCCAAATTAATCTGGTGAGAAGAGAAGGAAATGGGCAGAATAGAGGGATTACTGGGCTGAGAGCTCCACTGAAGTGCCTGTATGCAGAAACAAGCTGATGAATATTTCATTAGAAAAAAAATACTGTAAAAATAAAATTGAATCCTCAAAAAGGAAAACAAAATCACAAGATAAACTCCTTATACTAGAAGTTAAAATTCTCCACTTGCTTTTGATGGCTGCTGCTTTTATTATTAAAGGTTTTGCTGAGTGTCTGCATTTTGATGTTAACATACGAAAACACGTTGACTGGCACAGAAAAACAAACTCATAAATTTCAACTTTAAGTATCTGTTTTAATGTATGATTGTACTTTATTGGCAATATTCCACCAGAAGATGTCTTTTTATTATTGTATCCCCTCTTTGCAATAAAGAGGAATGTTGTTCACTGGCTCTTACTTTGGGAAATATGAAATCATTGTTTCTTGCTAGCTGTGGGCAAGAAATAGTTTTCAAGTCATGCTGAAGTTACAAAAGTGTGTTCAGAAAAAAATCTCGAGCAAGATATATGTTAGTACCTTTCATAAATTCACACTACATGGATACAGCAAGATAATTTCCAAGCATAAACAAAGATGGCAAGGAAAATGTATCATCTCAAATCTGCTATCATTCCACTGGATGACAAAAGATGGAATATTTAATATCATAAAACAAGTAGACTTCGGTCTAGTGTGGTATGACACGTGTAGTAGAAAGAGCAACTTAAATATTACATATAGATGTTCTAAAATCTTTGGCCAAATCCTTTGCCCCCAACTGAAATAAAACACCCAGTGCCTTCAGAGAAATCTCTGTCTGGCTATAGAGGTTTTGCTGAATTAATTCAAAACTTTAGGGCGTCTGAGTAGTTGGAAAACAAGTTAAAAGCAGACTCAACAGGCCCTTATGCCAACTGTATCACTACAAATACCATGGGTTTTATAAGGGAAAGGCTCACGCTGCTCCAGAGAGGTAGATCCTTACTCCCGTAACAGCAATCTGGAGCAGCTAATACTGCTCCATATAGGAGGGGCTCTGCCAACACACAGGTGTGACACCCCAATCCCTCCCTTGAATTTTTGTAGCTTTTCTCCAGTCGCTAAAGCACAAGAGAACCTTATCTTTCACGAGGGCAAACACAATTATACAAAAGAAGCTCTTGTACTTCCGAGTAATGTCATCTTTATCACAAATTAGTGAACTTGCTTTCATGGGACAAAACTATCATCATAGTCTTAAGAAGGCATCAGTTTCCCCAAACCAGACCCATTGCTCTTCCTCTGTAACTTCTCCTTTTTTTCTCTCTACTTTTTGAATCTGTTGGTTACCAAATACAACTTTTTAGGCAAATAAAGACTGTCTTTGGCACAAAAATTCAGCCTTTAAGGACAGGGAGAATTGCAGTGGCACCTGGTGAGAGTAAGGTCTTTGCTGCAGGGGTACAGTCCTATACAGAGCCTGTTATACACAACTAGGAGCTTAAACCTAGATGTTTTCATTGCAAGTTGAGCACCACATTGGCCTGCAGTGCAGCAGGGAGCAATGCCACCATTACGTTGAAAAGCAGCTATTTCAGATGTACTTTGCACTGTTCTTCCTGCCTCTTACTTGAGATTAGAGAGCACATATTGGTTTAAATAATGGCCCGCTGTATTAACATTTAATACACAGGTTTAAGTTAAAACTCTAGAATCATTTACAAACAACAGTTGCAGCATTTTTAGAGCAATCTTTTAACATTATGCAGTTCTTCCTATGCAGCACTTGGTATGAATATTTTAATTAAAACCAAGGATAAAAGGCAACGAACTATTGATATATTGAAAGCCGACTGCAGAAGTAGGCACTGTCCCGCTCTAAACAACAATTGATGGTTTCAGTCTAGTTCCCTGTGGATATGGGTCAATTGTGCTGTATAAATCTTTGACACTAATTGGTGATCCTCTAGGTTGGCTATTGGCAGGGACCTGTGGGGAGATTTGTTGCGCTTTTGCTTGTGTTAATACTTGCTCTGTGGGCAAAAAGAGCTATAGTTCAAAGGCTTTTGAGTCTAACATGTTTCATGAGCACCACGCTCAGTGAAAACTAGAGAGATTTCCCGACACCAAGTTCTGAAATGGTAGAAATTGAATCGTCTAAATCTGAGAATATCAAGCAAATGCTCAGCCAGTTTTGTTCTATGTATATTTACTGATTCTACTCATTTCAGAACCCAATGCTGTAAATTCAGAGGAATACAGAAACAATCATCAATTTTCTAAAGTGTATATTTAAATGTTTGTAACATTTGCTTCCTTTTTTTATTCACTGCAACCTAAATACCATGCTGTAATGCCAAGTCTGTTCACAAAATCAGACGAAATCATAAGACAGCATTTGGGAGCTCCTGCAATGGTCATCTTTACCTGCCTTACCCAGGCAGGTTCTGAGGGATGCCAGTGAGCTGGGATCGTCAGGAGTGCTGGAGACACGATGCCCGACGACTCGCTCATACTGACAGTCTTGTCCCAGGTGGTTGATAAAGAAAAACCTGCCTGTTTTGCTTGCTGCAAGCCCTCCGCGCACCGCAGCTGGAAGAGAATATACAGCTAGGACTGGGGCCCTCTGTTCCACTCTCCTTGCCCTTTTCCATCCGGGACAAGCAGTACGTGCAGGCAATTCCTCCCAGGCTATGATCCCATAAAACCAGTAAAATCCAGTTTACGAGCTATCTTCTCTCCCCACTCCAGCATATCAAAAACACAGAGGGTAGCAATTAATATATCTGCACAGTGTTTTTACGCATCTCCTTTTCTTACTGGCATAGTAAGGAATATATCTCTCAGCCTGCGCAAGCATTATGGGGTTTTTATTATCAAGGAATAAAAAAAGCCCTTGTTGTTTAACTGAAAAAGAAATGGTATTTTTCTATTTGTATTCAATGTGAATATCAGTTTTATTGCTCAGAGCCAGCATGATTTTTTTTGCAATCCAGCCTGGAATAAAAAAATTAATTATAGTAGTACCATGCAAACATACAAAAAAAGAGCATGGTCCTTGGCCCCAAAAAATCTCACAGCCTAAATACATGAACATAATGAAGCCCAGATAATCAACTATTGATCAAAAGCAGTGCTGAACTGCATCTTCCGTGGGAATATACAGTAATGAACACATACCACCAGAAAATGTACGTCTCCACTAAATATAAGCACGAGAGACTTACTAAATCAGCTAAGACTTTTCAACCGTAGCTTTCCAGTACTGGATAACAGGAAGCAGATCAAAGAGATCAACAGATGGGGTCGGCCTGAAAGAGACCTGAATTCCACGTGCAGATCCACCCGGAGAGCTTCCAGCCCCGGCCTCTGCTATCCCTGCTGCTGGCCCCGACGCCACCCCGGGCAGCTCCATCTCCCACCAGATCCGCTTCCCACTTCCATCAGGGCTTCATTAAAAAGCAGGTTCTGCAACATCTCTTTCAGGTTGCTCCAGGACTGCCTAATCCCAGATCCCCACAAAATCTGTCTTTCCTCAGTGACATCATCCCTCTCCCCCTTTCATTTTGCTCTTATTGCTTGCAAATTAGCAAAACACTATTATCATTTCATTGCCAATGCACCTTAGAGAAATCGAGGCACAGGTGAAATGAGATGGCCAGCTCCTGGTAAGGTTTTGTGTTTCTTTGTCAGGGAGTTGTTCTTTGTGTGGTAAAACTGGAATTGGACAAATCGTTTTTACAGCCCTGATTTGTTAAGTGTTCTGCGTTTGCCAGGGCACCATCACATCAACCAACAGCATCACAACCAAGCCATAAAACTTCTGCTTCCAGTTACTCTCCTCACTCTCATCAGTCTTAAGCGTTATCAGATCTACTTACGTGTCTAAGTCATGCTCCAGCTCACCCAGACGGTATCAGAGGATGTCTATCACGTGTAGTTCCTGCTCTCTTCACAGCATTCGTCATCGTCAGCAGCAACAGGGACACACTTTGTTTTCTTTCATAGCTACAAGCCAAATGCTTTGTGAAACAGCTCAGAGCAAGACTTGGAACACAACAGGGGTGGTATCTAAGCATGGACTGGCATCCCAGCCCTCTAGCTTTCATTCTATGCAATTTTTTTTTGCAAATAAAATTAGTATTTACACAATACACCTGTGCGAAGAACGTTACCTAATGAACGTTGAGCAGACTGGTCTGCTCAACAGAAGTCCCAAGAGCAATCTTGCTGGACACAGCCAGCATCTTAAGCCTACAGGCCAGATTCATTGATATCTATACACTGAATGACCCAATATAGATGTGCACAGCAAGAGCACTTCACCCTAAGAGACACTTGGTAGGACCCCACTGCTGATAAAAGTTGTAGAAGATCCTTGCTGCCAACTGCAAGGGCCCTAAATGGACCAAGGGCAGCTGGGGTCCCCTCGTCTTTCTAGAAAGACCTCTGTCCTCTGGAAGTGAACATCCTGGATCCATCTTCTGAGACAACATGGTAGAGAGCTGATACAAAGCTGCAGACTGTATAGCTTAATCCCAGTTAGCAGCTGGAAACAAGCAGCTTCTCACCAAATAGCAAGCAGCTCTCTCCCAGACCTGAGCCTGTAGGAGTTCACTGGGTGGGCACACGCTGCATCGCACCCTTTGAGCTCCGCATGTGCAGAACGGCACAAACCTCAGAGCTCCTCGCTCTGCACCAAGGCAACAAAGTCGCCGTTTTTCCTAGTTTCTATTTCCTCTCAACTGTAGAAGATCAGATGTGCCAGATGTCAGAAACGATGGGGCGGAAAGTGGTCTGCAATGTGTTCTTTATGGGAGCAGCAAATCTCAAAAATCACCAATTACTGCTAGCAATCGTCTCCTCTTTTAGTGATTTTCTGTATCCTTGGTGCACTGCAGGCAACTCAAAAGCAGGAATTAGGATCTGGCCTTACCTGCCTGCAACTGCATGCGGGCTCAGCAGGCATCCCCCTCACTGGCAGCAACGGGGCACCCTTCCTGGCAAACTTCTTCGTCCACAAAGCAAAAATCCTGTCCTCCTTGGCTAGAGCTCTGTATTTTCCCTATGTGAGGGATGAATAACCTGCCAACTTGCAGAAAAGGTTCACCAAATTTTGTTTAATTTTGTCAGTCAAAGATAAACAGTGTCACCTTGAGCGGACAGGGTTCCAAGGAAGTTGGATGAGAGAAACCCATCCAGCCCTTCATGCCCTTGCAGGAAGGGAAGGTGAGCTCACTTCAACACAGTAATGCAGAAATAGGCAAAACAAGAAGAAAACACAGAATTGTTTTCTAAAGAGCCAAATTTCCCTGTGGACACTTGCTCAAAAACAAGCTTAGCCTATTCAGTGAAGACTTCTACTTTCACAAAGATTATTTTAGCAATCAGGATTGAAGAGACAAAAATCTAAAACCTGAACAAAATCTTTACTGATCCAGTACATCCCATTGACAAACATCAACAATCTGTTTAACGGAGCTTTGGGAATGCTGTGATTCCGTGTTTATCCTCTCCAATATTCTGCTTGTAACAGACAGAATGGGATGACTTTCCTCGATTCATGGGCACTGCTGCCACAGACTTCTTTAACCGCAGTCATAAATGGTTTCCAGGTATGAAACAAGTGCTCCACATGGGCCACTGAGCAGGAGGGAGAGCAGAGCCCTTCCCGGTGCCCCTGCACATGATGTATTTAATGATTGCTACCGTATGTCCCATCAAAAGTGTTTTTTGTCACGTCCTACATGGTTCTCCATCTCATTTATACACTCGGGAAAAGGTGCAGAGAGAGACGCAGCTTCCAACTCTGCATTCAGAGTAACCTCACCTTTCCTTTTGTTATTATCATGTATTTATACCAATATATTAAAGCACAATAGCTATGCATTAGAAAATGTTAACTGCCAGGAAAGAACGGCTAGGAAAGAACGTTTTGTCTGTAAAAATTTAAGTTCCTTATAGCTATAAATACATTCCACACCCTCTTGGCTGGTGGCTACTGTCACGTGCACCACCCTGCAAAGGATTTCAGCAAGAGGCATTTGGAGCTGGTACCGACAATGGAACTTTCCTCTATCAGAACATTTCCAATTTTTATTTTAATCCTTTCAGAGACATAAGGGGATACTTCCAAGCTCCCAGAAACAATTTTAATTTTTGAGTCCATTGTAAAGAGTTGTATTTTACTATTTCTATACTACTACTATTTACTATTTCAATGACCAAGAGCAATCGATCTACAGGCAGACCCAAGGTCCCAGGTCCCCAAAGACCACCAGGTCTTTCTGGGTGCCTGGACCTCCCTGGGGCCCAGAACACCCTTGGGGCACCTCACAGCATCTGTCCTTTACGAGCAGAAAGAGGACGACCCGCGGGCGGCCGTTTTGCAGACTACTGCATGAATTTGAGACCAAACCCCTTCACTCCAAGGAGAGCGGATCATTTATTTCCCAGCGATGGTTTCTGCTCACAGATTACGTACCGCAGCCTTAATTGGGCGGTTTGAGAAAGGTACTTGCTATCCTCAGGATTTCTCTAACCTTTATCTTAGCACACTCCGGGATAGTAACGCAGTAATCAATTAAGGCATGCGGATGGCACATGGGGAGCCCTAAATCTCCTATTGACAGCTCGTCGGGGAAGTCAGCACTTTTTTTGTCATTTCCCATTTAAATGATTCCTTTGTACAAAGTAATCTCCAAGACTCTAAATTGTTTATTCGCTGTCCAATAACCCTGAAATTTACAGAACTTTTTTTTTTTATCTTTTTATGCATCTCATATATATATAATGATCTTTGGTTGGGGATTTTTGGACTCGATTTCAAAGACATGCAGATCACCTCCAGAAAAGAAAATTATGTGAGAAAATATAAATCTGAATAGGCCTCTTAGTTTTAAGTTTTGTTATATTTTTGTACTTTATTCTCCGCGTTCACGGAGCAGGCAGAAAATAATTCAGTTCTTTAAAAGAATTCATTTCAAAGGACATGACCTATCAAACTGCACGAACTCAGGCAGCAATCCATTTCAGAAACCTAATTCATTATACATAAGCTTTATAAATTGCTAGATAATACCTATGAAACGAGTTTAACGTTACCTTTTCTACAAACACCATGTGAATTCCTCTTGATCAATGTTAAGTTACAGCAAATGCCAAAGAAATTCCTTTAAAAAGTAAAAAACTCAGCAAAATGCAAATGACTCAAAACCACCAGCAAGGCACATTAACACTAGGAAAATGGCTGTGAAAGTTGTTTTTGGATGCCAAACTGCACTGCATATACCACAGACTTCCCCCTACCAACCTCATCACTGAGTATCAGAAAGCCTTGGAAATAGAAATGCTGCTTTATTAGATATTTATTACAGAAATAATCAACAAGTATGGAGAAGGAAAAGAAAGATTATGTCTTTGATTAGCTAAGACACTTTCCATGCGGCTGCAGCGCTGTGACATTTGCAACAAAGCGTAAGAACACAATAAATGTGATGTACTGGGGGAGCTCCCCGGCACAGCTTTCCTATCCTTGAACTCTACACAAGGACTGCTCCTCCCTCCTGCTGCTACAGACACCTTCTAAGCATGAAAATACAGCAAACGGGGATGGATTTAAATTGCTGTACTCGCTGAATTGTTATTCTTTAGAGCAGCTGTGCCTCCTTAGAAGCGAGAAATACGAACTATCAACCTAGAGCATGCACGGAGCTGCATGTAAAGGTCACTTGGTTTCAGTGTAAATGCAAACACTGCACACGGTGCCCCGATTCCATTTGCACCACTGGAAGCATCACTTCAGGCTGATGAGTAGATTTAAGTAAGAAAGGGCAGAAACTACTACAAACACAAGAGGAGTTACTTCCATGCAGTTAGGAAAGAGAATAATAAATTCAAACAAACGGGGAAGCCCTATTGCCTGTGTGATGTGGTCTAATGAAGTCACTAAACCCCAGAAGCAAACAGAATTGTTTTGTTAACTCAAAATGGCATCATCTGACTCAAAATAGCTTCTCCATGTTTGTCTTTTTGTGTAGAGAGCAGGAGAATAAGGTCTTGAACTTAAACAACAAAATAACTATGCACAAAAACAAATAATAAAAAAAAAAGGTTTGGATTTGTACTTTCCATAGGACCACGGAAAGGAAAAGATACATTATGAATGAAACATCTTTTCTTTCTTAATAAGAGAAGGAGTTCAGACCCAGATAGACTCTCAGGCCTCCTGGAAATTTTTAGTACATGTGTAAGTGCTAGTCAACATCAGAAAAAAAAAATGCAGGCTGAGTTTCTGAACGCAGATAGATTTGAAAGGCTAAAAAAATAAAAATCTTCACAATTACTAATTAAAAAAGAATATATGAATATATAAATATATACATATAAATCAAGGACCCAAGAATTCATACTGGGTTGACATCTGCTACGTATGTCACAGGGTGACAAGCTGAGGCAAGAGCAATGCAGAGACACGGAGCCTGCTGGTGAGGGCCCAGTGCCTCCCCCGGGACGTGCTGGGCACGCAGGGCTAAGCCAGCTCAGGAGCTGCATCATTTTGCATCAATGCACAAAAGGAGGTGCAGGGTTTCCCAGGACAGATGAAGATGTCAAGCAGTCTTAGGAGAGTAAAACACATGGGAGGAACTGCCAGGCTCAAACAGAAACTTTAAGAAAAGGTTAGGGAGCTTTGATGGCTGCTCTCTGAAAACCTTTAAGGACAAAGCCCAGTGAGGAAGGGATGAGGCTCTTCCCTTCCACCACGTGCACTCTGCTCAGGTGAATTTAGAAGCATGCTCCACTCTAAATATAAATGTTTACCAACCTGTTGGTTCATCAGTATATCAAACAGCAGCAGCAAAAACCAATAAAGAGGTAGACCTTGCAACTATTTTTTGCTTTACCAGCTACAATTTGGTATTCTTCCTTTGAGCATCAGTATGTGTCAGCCTTCAGAACCATTTCTGTTTTATAGCAGTTCGAGTAAGAATTCGTGGTTGTTAAAAAATTGAGGTTAGTGACTGGGAATTCAAGAAAACCCACTCTAAAGAGCAACTGTTTTCTTCACTCTAACATATGCATGTGTCAAAACCACAAAATACTGTTTTAAGAATAAAGCTTCATCTTAAACCCAAGCGCTAATTTCTTTGGAAATTGATTTCTTCCTGAGAACTAGATTTTTATGGGTTTAGAAGCCCAACACAGTAAAGTTCTCTCAGTGATTTGAATTATGCCATATCTAGGAATTAGTATTAAGGAAGGTGTTGGTATCTTCAGAAACATCTTTTCTGTTCCCATACACTTCCTGAATAACAACTTGCTAGACAGCACTATTTTGATGATCAGTTCAGAACTAAGAAAATAGAGTTCCAACAACAAGAACGTGGACTTCTCTCCAACCTTCTCCTTTCTAAAGACATTTAAGGACAGTTTATTGTTTGTTTTCCTTTGGTGCTTATTTTGGGGTTGTACAAGAAGAAACACCAAAGTATCACTGGACACTACTATTATTGTCACAAAGCTCTAATCGGGAAAACAAAACAGAACAAAAATCCCCCTAATATCATCAGTTCAGGGTTTTATTTTGTAAGACTAAAAGTGTTATCTTCCAAATTGAAAAAAATGTTTTTTCTAACTTTTAGATGATCAATTCACTGCTCAAAAATAAAGAAATAAATAATCATTGAAGTAGTTTTAATTTTCTGAGGGTCAGACATCCTTATGAATCAGCTCTCATCACACCATCACTGCATAAATTTGGACAGATTTGCGTACAAATGCACAACCTTGCAGGAGTATTAATAGAAAACTCAGCTTTATGAGCTGCCTCCAGGAATCCAAAACAAGTGAAATATTTGACTAAGAAGAATTGATCTTGTCAACATTGTTTGATCAATGACTTAATGGGAAAATTGGAACTATGCTTCAGGAGGCTTTAGAATCCGATTATGAGTGAGAAAGGGCTTTTATTTATATATGAAATGTATATGTTTTTATGAGAATGAATCTTGGAAGCTTCTCTCATTATCCATTCCACAGCTAATGGCTCCCACTAAAATATTATGGAAGAGAAATTGGCAACACAGCTTATTTACTGTATGCAGCATCCCACTGAATAAAAAGGCTGCAGAGAATATCAGGAGGATTTTCTTACCCCTTTCCTTAAATGCTTTCTCTGATGACCAACCCCTTCATTCTGATGTGTTTCTGTTATCATAAACTTTTTATGTCTATTAGATCAAGAATACTTTCTAGTTGTCATCTATCTCTTGAACTGTGTGAACAGCCACTGCAGCATCTAATATAGACAAGCCACTATTTTCTTCAACAACTGCAGTGATCTTTACCTCCTAAACACACACTTCCATCCCCGCCTAAAGGCAGATGCAGCATCACACACTCTATGCATGCACACGGAGACCTCAAGTCAAGTTCAAGGACTGGGGCAGGGAAGGTCTATCACCAATTTAGCTATCATGACCTCTAGAAGCCAACAATTCTCTTCATTACTTTATTTATTATTTTTTTTAACTGTCACAAACCAGGATTTTAACAAATAATGTCAGCAGTAACTGTTCACGACAAGTGTGTGTTTAAAGACATTTCTATTTTATATCTTAAGGATAAGATATTTAAAAAAAAAAAAAAAAAGAGGCAACAAACTCCAGAAATCCTCCAGAAAAGTTCCTGAAATCAGGATTTGAGAAGGGTACCCCAACCAACACATAGGCCTGCTTTACTTTAGGTCTCACATGTCACTGACAGAAAAAAACCTAACAGGCGGGTGCCTTGTGACCTACTCCACTCCATAACATCTTGCCGGTCAAACCAATTACCAGTTAATTCAGGGTACCAAGGAAGTAAGCAACTTCTTGCTTTTGTCTAGAAATTCAAACCATTTTCTTTGCTCCTGATTTTGCTTCCTCAGGGATCAGAGTTCAGTGCTATTCTCAGTGGTGAGTCTAATTTTAAGGAGATACTGCAGCCATTTCTGATTAATTATAATAAGCTTCCTGGTATAGGTTGTGTGCAAGGAAAAGAAAAAAAAATCACACACAAAAATGCATACAGAGCAGAATATGCACGTTACTATAAACTGCAGAATGGTAAGTACATGAGCTAAGGAAGATATTGTTAACTTAATTCAAAGATTTCTAAAGTTTCAACATTTTTAGGAGACTGGAAAGATCAAAGAAGAAATCATTTGACATCCCTGAGGCTTACCAACCTGAGGGTTTTCTTAAAAGTCCAAAGCTACAAATTGCACCTATTTCTGTAAAACTGGACAGGTGTGTTAAACTCAGCCTCAACTCAACCTTATAAATGTAAAGAATTCCAAAATTTGGTGAGTTGGATGAGATGAAATCTCACTAAATAACAGATTACTTGCAGTGTTTGGGCATTTGCATCTTACCTGGATATATACACAGGCAAGAGGAATTCACAAAAATACCTAGAGATTTACCAGTACCAGAGCTCCTCCTGCTTCCCCATACGGGGATGAGGACAGGAAATCTAGTTGTTACGTATGGAAGGAGGATGAATTTCAGTTTCTTGTTCCAACACTGCAAAATTCTGTGTACAAAAAAAGAAAGTTAAGATCATTATAATAAAAGTTACATTTCAAAATGTGCTCAGTAGACACGAGAGGAGCACATCTGTTATTGGCTTTCAGTGAACTTCAGTGAACATGTTGAACTACAGCCTGAACCACTGCCTGGGTAGATCACAAAGTATCTAGTAAAATTACAATTAAAATATATTTCAACTCTTATGAGACAGTGGAAGTCTCAAAGAGCAGACATATTTATATCAGTTTTGCTGTATATCAAAGGCAAAAGCCCATCCTCAAAACTAAGACATAATTTGCTTTTAGAAAAGTACCTTCTAACCATCATTCTATAAAAACAATAAATTTAATTAAAAAAAATAATGCCAAAGGCAGATTTTCCTGAATTACAGTCGAATATTTTATTATGTTCAAACTCTAAAAAAACACATTGCTTAAAAATGGATCATGTTTTCAATCTGTGATCCTGGTTATATTGAATGACCTTAAAGATGTTCTAAGCTGAAGTCACAAGGCTTGGCCAGGCATCCACATCAATTCTGTTCACTTTCTTCTACAGATTTTTCACCAGTGGAGTCTTTTCCAAGGTAGGGTCACCTTGCTTAACGGCAATGATTTCACATGAAGATGAGGGCACTGCTGTGAAGCACATGTGTTGACAGAAAATGAGCCAGAAAACGTGGTATTTATTGTAAACTTTAAACTTAAGTCCCAAACAAAAGCGTCCTCAGACTAGAAAGACCAAATCAAGGATAATCTTGGTATGCAGCTTCACAACTGACTCCAGTGGCAATCCACAACTGCTGAACAGTTCTGTCTATCTGACAATACGGAATAGAGATAAGAAAAGCCTAGAGTATCAATCCGCTGAACTAACTTTATTGCCTCTGATGGGAAACTCTCCCTGGATTTTGTAGAAACTTAAATAACTAGGACCAATGCAATCTTCATGGCACAGCACAAAACATGTGACAGTATCGGGTAATTTTCCTGAGCAAAGCTCCTCCACGAGTTATCAGGGACGTAATTAAGTGGTTAAACTTTGTTGCTTTTGACGAAATAGTCCCACAAGTGCACTCCAAAGACCATCAAATAAGAAGAAATATGTCCTGATGCTAGAGCATTTTCCCTGGTGGAGTTTGCAGCACCTCTAACTGCTTCTGGCAAACAAACAGGTAAAAGCAGTAATCAGACTGACATTTACAAACTGGGGCTAGTTCGCTGCACATCTCAAATAAATTTACATTTCTCTGCATTTTTGACTAATGAGTATTATGAAAAATTTTTAGCCTGGGCAACATCATTCTCACGAGTCGTCCCGCACTGTTCCGTCCACCCGCACTTCCCTGTTAATGACGCCATCCATTACCCTTAGAGCTAGGAGACTTAGTTGGAAAGGGATAAATCAGTTTCAATGATCCTGTACAGTCAGGATGGGAAGCCTGCAAATGCATTTATGCCTCTGACGTAAAGGCAGTAAGTACCAACGTCAGGCCTCAAGCTTCACGCTCAATCTGTAAAATAAAACAGTGTTCCCGAAATGCCTCAGGCTAAGGTATCAACTGATACCTTTTCTAAGAGCTCTGGATGCTCTTTTAGGAATCCACCCAATTCCTAACCCTTCA
>JAVCKT010010359.1:0-17512 GCA_032273925.1 Rhynchotus rufescens | reverse complement strand
TATTTAAATCATTTTCTACTGCAAAATACCTTATTTTGTATCACGCTTCTCAATGAAAACAATTATGACAAAATATCACAGTGTTCTTTAGCGTCAAGGATTTATGTTTTTCTCTAAAAACATTACCTACAATTATTTACACAGTACTACCTGCCACAAAAAATATGTTATCTGTGAAGCATGCGTTGTATCACATAAAAATCAATCAATGCAATTTTTCAGGGAACACTCCAACTACACTGTTCCCAAGGTAAACTTCTTTGCTGCAACATAAATATTAATTCATGAAAAATTCTCAGCAATAATTTACTACCTTGGCGTGTTAGACAGTTGTGCAACGGTTCTAGCTGAGGCTTGTTTAATTCCAAGCCTACAAGATAATATTCTCAAGAAACTTTCTCTCCTTAACCCTTTCTGAAGACAAGCCTGCCAGATTCCTACTACTCAGCTCAACAGAATGAAAGGTAACATAGAAAAAAAAAGGAACAAGAGGGCACAGATATTAGCAAGATGCTAACTAGAATCTGCGTATCCTCTCTGGGGTTATGAGCATATAAAGTCATACTGAATAATCTCAAATTAGGTTAGGACCTAGGACAGGGCTGTTAGGGCCTGTTAGGAACTTGTTAATCTTTGATGGAAAGCATTTTTCTGTTGAGCAAAACTCTTTATGAAATCTCTTCTTTAAAAATCTATGACTTATCAGACCTGAATATTTTAACAAATAAATGATTTTTTTTCCTCTTCAAAAAGTTTAGTTGATCACCCCGCTAGGATGCTTAACATTAGGATTGTCCATATTTCCCTGAAGGGAAGGTGGAGGTTGTGTCTAGCTCCAGTCCTGAGTAGAATTCTGTGGCAAAAACTCAAAACATTTGTTCAGAGTTAACAAATTTAAGGTTTTAGGAAAAATCAACATAGTGTTTAAATGTACATAGACAGAATTTAAGCAAGGGCTTGACTGAATGAAAACGTCAAACCCAGGTGAACAGCCAGATAAAAAGGAAGTCAAACACAAACAAGTATTAAATAATCAATACCTTGGTGAAATCTGGTTTTAAAACTTCTAGATCAACAGACTATGTAAACTGAGGTGCAACCACAGGGACACACTATGACAACTGCCTGTTATTCCATCTTCCTGCTTCCAGCACCCAGGTCCACCCAGCCCCAAACCATTGGGTCATATTGGGCCATATTCTCCCATATTCTTCTTTGGTTCTGGCTACTGAAAAGCATCAAACCTGGGTAACGAGTCTCCCCAATAATCTTTCACAACAGCCTTGTGAGGTGTAGTTCTTCCAGCATAGGTCTCATTCAGGTTTTGGCAGTGGGGAGGGAAGGGACACAAGCAAGTGAACATGAAGGAGCAAGGACAGCACACAAATCATCCTCATTTTCAGCACTGGAACCGAACCTGCGAGCTGCTCGAGCGATGCAGCAGGGCCCTTTTGCTGGTGGATGGAGAAAGGAAGACAGGAAATTTCTATTAGCGCTGCCCACTGTGGTGCCAGCACAGACCAGCCACCCTGCTGTGATAACAGCCCTGTCGCCTTCATCTTATTGCCCAACTTCTCTCCTGAAATATCTCTGGGTCTCAGCAAGCAGATAACGCTGTTTTGTTTAGCAAAAGAAGAAAACAGCAGTCACAAAAATGTCTATTCCGGATCAGTGCAATAAATAAGAATAAAAGCTTGTTCTTTTTTCCCCCCTGCTCTGCAGGAAGCTGAACTGATAGAAACCATTCACCGAGTTCCTCTGCAGCAATCATAACATGAGCAAATGCACCAGTTCTTGGAGCCTGCAATCACCTTTGATGACGGAAGCAGTAAATAACAGAATTCCCAGTGTTCTAATTAACATGAGAAATGTTTGCAGTTCTTCTGAGATGCTATTGCAACGTGACTAGCGAAATCAGGAGAGGAAGACTGAACAGCTGAATATTCTGACAGTTTAATAGGAATTTATTAGGAGAAAGTACTACTGCATCATCCCAAGAATTCATCAGACTCAAAATCTGGAAGCATCCAACTTCCAAGCATATTCTAAGAGTCACTTCGTTTCTTTATTCCTTTTTTCCCTCCACAAATACGCGTAATGCAACTAGGATCTACCATAAACACAGGTTCACCAGCATATTTGTCTGTCAAGGTTAAAGTGCTACAAGCACACAAATAACAACACTATCCATGCAGTCCAGGGCCCGCTGTCACCATCATCAGGTCAGTATAAAACAATATCTTTGCATACGGGTACTAAAGACTGACCGATGCGAGCGACTCCAGTTCCAGTGTCTGACTCTCTTAACTGAGCAAGGCATTTGCCCTGGAGTAAGTTTTGAAACCTTATTACAGCCCCAAAGTAAGAGGGTCCAGAGTAAGAGGGATGTGACTGAAGCAGGAGGAGAAACCTTCAGCTCTTTAGGATGCTGAACCTGGTCCCCAAAACCCAATTAAGATCCAGTTAAGAGGTCAGACCACCACCCGGACTAGATTCTTCCATTTCTCCAAGCCCTTCTACAAACACTAAAATCTCAAGACAAAAACAAAATTTTCATCCATCTGCCCCCCCTTTTTATGGGGGGAGGTTGGGAGGTGTCACGGAGACGCTTTCCTTTTCCTTAATTGAACACACAGTAAATTTCCCACAGAAGAAACTGAGATAGAGGCAAAATTTGAGTTTTTGAGGAATTTTAGGGCTAATAAACCCGAACAGGATCATTCCACCACTGCCCACTGAAGCTCAAAGAGCACCAGGCGCTAACGCAGTCCGTTAATTTTGTTAACAGCTACAGCTGCAGGATACAAACTTTACAGTATTGAGCCACTGGCATTAACGTGATAAAAGATTTAAGGGCTAGCTTGATGGAAAGAGAGAAAGCAAAGCTTTTAAACCTCTGTTAATGGATAAAAGAAAATCATCTTTAACGTCCTCGTTGGCTTTGCTTTATTATATCAATTATAAAAGATGAGATTTTAACTTGAGATCTCTGATGATATGTGTAAAAGTGAAGCTCTCAGAACGTTTTCAGGAAAATTACTGTAAGACAAAGGAAAAGAAAATATCATAACTTTGACTGCAAATAGGTAAAACTTTATTAATTAGCGTTCTCTTCTTAATGGACTGTCCAATTGTTTTAGCAACTGATTTGCTATGAAGATTAAGTACCTGCAATTTTATTAGAGGTTATTTAAAAATAAAAACCCCTTTTATTTCCAGATTATTTAAATACTCCCACATTTCTTTTAATTTCATTAAGATTAAAAACATAAACTGCAGTCAAAGGGCAGCTGCAGCTCTCTAAGTCACCACAGGATCAATGGATGGATCAATGTTGCCACTTCTGCTACAATTTTCAAGTGCTGTAATTTCTTCACATTATTTAAATCTTCTCATTTTATTACCTTTTGGTGTAGGTGCACACCCCCTCCCCTCTTGCACACCATTAAAATAAGCAGAGTGAGGACTTTCAGACACCAAAGTCGTGCCCATCCAGCACCAGTGGGGACCCAGTTTCACCCAATGTGCTTGTAAAGTGAGTTTCTGAACAGGAATGAACTTACCCCAATTAAGTTAAATGTATATTTAAATATCTTGCTGAAGAGAGGCCATTAAAGTTGAAAGGAAGGGGGAAAGAACACAGTAAGCTTTCAAAGTTATATTCCATTGAGGTCCCTGCCCTTACTATTGCACATAAAAGGATACAAAAGAATGAAAGACAAAAGGTTATGTAGTTTATGTCACCCACAGAAACATGTCAGGAGAAACACGCGTCATGTTCAACCAAAAGCTCCGATGGAGGCTACAGACACAGGGATGGGCTGGCAGACGAGCAGGAGTGTCACCCGCTGGCTCCCGAGGCCCCGTGTTGCCCGGCTGAGAACCTGGAACGTGACCAGGGAGCCCCGGGGCACCAAGGGCCGCAGAAGCTGCCCCAGGGCCAGGGACGGGGGTCCTGTCTGTCTGGCTTGGGGCTGCACGTGCCCAAGCACTGAGTCATGAGGAAATTTATGGTATTTGGAGGGGCAGCTGCCACATCTCTGCAGAGGAATCTCGCTCTATTTTCTGTTCACTGAGAGGTGGCATGAAACACAGGCTCCGGCTGTGCTAGGCCATCTTTACTGAAGGATGGCAGGTCACGGTTAAACGTACGGTCACTAGCTGGTTTTAACTCCTCCTTGAATACTCGGTGGTGTAAGACATGTAAGGTCAAGTTTGCCAGTGAGCGTCCAAGCTCAGGAGCTAACGGTTCCTGACTAGTATGATGTTCCAGACTGTTTGCAGCTATGTGCAAGGATGGGACGCTCAAAGGAACGTATAGCAGAGCTCCTTTAAGTTTAGACAAATTTACCTAATTAAAACATATGCATTAAATAAATGCTAATTTGCAAGCACAAAATAGGCTTTTTAACTGGAACTTTTTTTCCTGGCTAGAAAGGCAAGGGGTGCTCTTCATTTCTTCGTTCTCCAACCTGCCTTGCTATATTTCTGCACCTCATAATGTTCTCCCAACAGGAAATGTTCTCATCACTTAAAGGCTCTGAACTTTGTACACTTTTCTTCCCTCTTTAGCTCCAAATAAACACATACCACAATGGCAGCTGTTAAAGGAAGTGCCAGGTACATAAATCAAACAGACAGAGCCTTGAGGGGAGAAAGCCTCAAATGATAAATAATTACCAGTTCTACGGAGCTCGATTACTGCAGAATTAAGGTCTGATTAAAACGAGGTCAGCGCTGTCACTGATTTGTGTGCAGTTCTGGGCTCCCCAGTACGAGAAGGATGTGGAGCTTCTAGAGAGAGTCCAGCAGAGAGCAACAAAGATGATTAAGGGACTGCAGCATCTCTCATATGAGGAAAGACTAAGCGAGCTGGGCCTGTTTTGCCTGGAGAAGACTGAGTAGAGATCTGATCAATAGGTATAAATACCTGAAGGGTGAAGGTAGGGATGAAGGGGTGGTGGCCAGTGATAGAACAAGGCACAATGGGTGTAAGCTGAAACACAGGGAAGCCCTCCCTGCAGGGACTCGCCGCACACTCACTGTCCCAAAATCCTGCAGAGCCCTGGAAAGAAGTTTCTGCTTCGTGACTTCCATCATTTCATCAACATTTTCACACTACCCTTATTGCCCCAACACTCAACCTCTCTGCAGCACCCAAGCAGGCCTAAGGTGAGACACTATCATTCCTCAGTTGAGTAAATTAACTCTTCCAATTTGCCTTTCTGCAGCATGATGATTACTGGTATTTTGTAGCCTTTTCTTGCCTTTTTTTTTACCTGCTTTACTCTGTAAAGCAATAATTTCACAATAAATATTGATAAAGTTAAAAAAAGTTTTCTCCTACATGATTTAATGGGAACATATTTTTTAATAAGTTCTTCAGCATCTCAGACTTGTGCCTCTGATAATGTATTATAATTGCTTAGAACTAAACCAGACGGCTTCTTTTCCAACGCAACATTTTTATACACTGTCAGGAGCTGGATACTTTAGTTTTAACGAAAACATTCTGAAGCGCCAGGCTTCAGTTGACTTTTCCAATACTGAACCAATAAAGTAAAATTATGACACTATGAATATTTTTACTCAGGCAGAGCTCGGAATAACCCAAATGTGTCTGAAGACAACAAATATTCAGCTAAAAGCATGAATGGAATGGCTGATCTAAAACAGAAGAAATTACAGATATCAGTATCCTGAAACAAGACCCTAAGGAACCTCTGGATGTTTAAATACAAAGCATATTCTTTTGAAAGCTATTAATGCTGTGGCAGTTAATCAGAAGTTGCTCTGTCCTGCTTTTAAAAAAATAATAATAAAAAAATCCACTTCAGATCACTGATTCAGAATTCTCTAAACCAAATTTCAGGGATTATGTTCTTGGGACAGGAAAGGGAGAGGCAGTTGATAAAACTAGAGATACCACTTCCCAGAGGGTACAGCCCCGGAGAAGCACAACATCAGTCCATCTTGAACGTGATTTCAAAGGTTAGGGGGAAAAAAATGGTGCAGATACCCATGAGGCTGGTGCCAGGGCAGAAAGACAGGGTCACATCTGGTAAACCTGAGGAAACTTGCACAGCCTCCCTGCAAGACCACAAATAAATGTGAACTGTGCCAAAGCAATGAGTGATTAAAGCTCAGGAATGTTGTCTCAGCCAGAAAATGAGGAAAAAATACCCCAAATCAGTGGGTTCTGGTAGCGCCTGATCTGCTGACAGCCCAGAAAAGCACAGATTGCAGCAATACCCCGAAAGTTCCCAGTTGGTGCTCGACATCCTGCCATGCCAGACACGATACTGCAGGAGGAGGACAGCAAAAGACCAAGGAATGTTTAATGACTCAATGTACTTCTACTGTCTGATCCACCGCGCCTCTTCAGAGCTTCAGCTTCCAGAGATCCCCACCAAGTTTATCAGGAAAGCTACAGGCAGTTAGTGCATGGACACCCATCTCTGACAAGGCCTGTGATACTGGCTGCATCTCCCTCACTGCCCCTGTGACTCAAACCAGGCTGGGGACATGACAGAAACTCCAATGACCATTTGTGCATTAGGTTATAAAGGGTTATAAATGTAATAAATGTAGAGGACCTTTTTTTTTTTTTTCTTTTTCTTTTTTTTTTTTTTTTACTAATTTATTTATAGATATTTGAATATCTGATATAAAATATTCCATTACAACAGGGAAAGCTAATAAGAAGCTATAACACAGCACAGCAAGGGCAATGATTGGGCAAATGGGGAGAATTATGAAAGATACATAAATATATTTGCTTTTTAACTCAGAAAAGTTAAGGCACATACATGCACGCGATGTGTAGTTCTCCCTTTTGTGGCAGTGACTGCAACACTTCCCAATCTGTACTACACACGGTTTTTGGAAAGAGGAATTCAATTGTTAACTATTACAGATGAAGCACAGTCTGAATGACAAAGACCCAGACACTTGTCATGCTTCTTGATTCAGTTTTGTTAATGCTGGGCTGGCAGTGTGGACTTCAAAGGTAAGGGCTGCAGTGGAGATGCTTCCCGTGCTGCTCTGCCTGGGGTCTCAGCAGAGCGCAAAGCTTTACTAACCCCAGAACAGTTTTGTGGCAGACACCTATAGGAACATACACACAGGCCTAGTCAAAGCAGAGTTAAAGCAGAAGGGCATCCTTTCATGGCATCCTTTGCCACCCAAATTCTGAGGGAATTTAAATACAGATTACATCCTCTTGTGCTACAAAACAGAAGGAGAGACATCTACCCAGAATTAGCCTATGCTTTTCTAAAAACATGATCAGACATCTCTGTGAAGCTCGACCTGCTTTGTCAATACTGTTCCGAGGGAGAAAACAAACAGTGCCCAAACAGCTGCCATGGCACAAGGCAACAAAGGAGCAGCACAGCACAGAGAGAGCCTGGGAAGCACCAAATTCACCACAAGTACAAAACGGCTGAACTCTTCCAGAGTCAATGGAGTTGCATCCAGAGCTCATTTGGCCAACATCAAGTTAAACAGCAACTCCTGCTACATTTTTAACCAAAAGGAAACCCAAAGCAAGTGCAATGTGTGTTAAGTAAAATGAATGCATTAATTTACAGCACAATTGAGTAGCCACATTATCCTGAAGGCAGCCGGGCACCTCACACAGAGCTGGAAGTAAATAAATCAGGTGCGACTGTGACAAACGATCAGTGCGGATGTGTCGGAGCGCGGGCCGGACGGGCACGGTGAGCACCGGGCTGCCAGGCACTCAACGGGCAGCCGTGGGGGCCGGCAAACGCCAAAGAGGCTCCTGTTAACAACAGGAACCAGGCAAGTGATTCGCAAGGAATTAGTGCAGAGCTCGGCCCACTTCACGTTTCTATATGATCTAAAAGCAGCTCATGTTTTTTTCTATCGTGCTGCCTGGTATTCTCCTATTCCCTTTTCCAGAATTGATAAATTTCAGATCTTTTTTTCCTAGGGTCACTCATCAACAATATGTTATAAATGATTTAACTCAAGATATATCATTTATTTTTTCCTCAAAGTCCCAATGCTTCATGCCAGTGTTAACAAAAATCTCTCTTTCAATCCAAACTAACACACCATCAAAATTATGCTTTGGAAGGAGCTATGTACCAAGGGGCTGGATTCCACTCTTTTATTTTCCCAACCTCTGTAATTTCTCCATGTTGCGCCTTGGATCTTTGTCACACGCTGTATACCCTTGACAGGTGCAGAGACATATGACTTGCAACTTCATGCTTGAGGGTACATGCAGAAGAAAGGCTTTATTTTTTATTATTAAAAAGAGGATTAATAAGGAAAGCTGTCAAACCAGAAAAAAACATATCCTCAATATCAACACTGAGAAAATGGAACAGGTGACATTTCACAGAATCCAAATAAGCATCAATCCTGAAAGCGAATCAGGAACCGTACTGACATAAAGAAGCCACAGGACGCGCCAGCGCAAGCGCAGCTCTGCTCCCCTGACCTTGGGGCTACGCACAACCACCCCCTGCTACTCTGTGCTACAGGCTTTGGGTCAATGTGTGCTTTTATTTTTAATAATTAATACATTTATCATGTGCTATACTATGCCAAGTCTGCTAAATCCCACCTTCTATCAGCCCCTTTTCAGGGTAGCAGGAAAAGGACTACAAACAGATCCATAGTTCTGTCAATGTGTCTTGCTGGTTAATAATGCTTTAGGCTAAATTGTCCTTACAGGTTATCAAACTTCTTATTAGCATTTGATTGTAAATTTCTACTCTCACTTAGATATTATTGGAAAAATGAGAAAGTCAGAGCCATTAAATTAATTAAAATCTTAATTACATGCGTTCTTCTTTGCATTCTCCAATTAGATAAAGCAGTAAGTTATTCTAATTTTCCTTAGAAACCAAGGGGAAAAGGGAGAGGGTTACCTTGCAAATGATGAGAAAAGATAAAGGTTTTGATTTTTATGTTAGATATGTGGGCACACAGAGCTGTATATCTTGTAGAATCAGCTAATGTGAACGCATTACCAGTTTGACAAGACATGATATAAAACAAAGATATGAATCCATTTGTCTTAGATGCTATCTCTGATACTGAGCTTAGTTTATATTCCATATATTGCCAAAGTCCAAAATTATTTAGACACCTTGGGTACTGAAATGCATGAAATGCATCAGGGAAAACAACAAGCCCAAATCTTTCCATCTACGTTAATATGAAACATTTTTATCCTTTTGGGACAGGAGCAGACCGTCAAAACCCATCAGAATATTTTACCTACTATTTCTCACCTGGACAAAAAAATTGGAATTGCTAGAACAAATAGTTTTACCGTCTCTTGTGGCCAAACTGAAAGTCTCATTACTCTTGATGCTAGCTAAAACTTTCATTTCCAGATACAGGTGATAATATGAGACCCTTAATTTCATTATTAGAAACAGCAAAAGTTTAAGCTGTCGTAAGGAGTGGAGATACATGAGTACAGATATATGATGTATGGCTCAAAAACCATAAGAAAAAATATTTAAAATAAGCTTAAGACTTTGATGGAGGATATTAATAAGTAGCTACTAAATTCCTCTTAAGAGCCCTAGACTGAATCCTCAATGCAATGCCCAATATTCAACAACTTTGCTCATGATCAAAATACAGAATACAGGACAACGCAAAATACCTGAATAAAGAATAATAGCATGCTACATCATATCCTACAGCTGTATTTTTAGCTATGGACAGTGTTCAGTGTTTTAAAGTTGGACCGTCAAGAAGAAATCAACACAGAAACCATAAAACGTATCAACAAGTGAAGTATTTTGTTACTGGCCTATTCAAGTGCATGCTGAAAATCCTCCAACAGCCTTAGAACTGCAGTGTGAACAAACGGGATTTTAGCTTTCAGTTTTCTCCTCCTAAAGTACATTCATGTGACGTCATGTAATTTTTCTCAATGCTTGCCAATATGCTGGCATTTTGCCAGGATGATGGCAAACTGAGGAGATTTTTGTGCATCAAATTTTTCTGTTGTATCAAATAGACAAGGAAAGAAAAAATAGAAAAACGAGTGATGAAAGAAACTAAAATGAGCAATCTACTGGCAATTAATTAACAAAATATGTTCAAAATAACTGCAATTTTGAGCAACACAGAGTACGCAGCAAGGCAAATCTCCACGGCTGAAAGCGAGCCCTTCGTTCACAGCACCAGTCACCTCCTAACAATTCACCCAGTCCTGAACCTCCTCAGGTTCACAGGCCACTAGCTAATGTTCAGCTAAGAGGCTTTAGAAATGCAGATTAATGCTTCATGCTCTAGGGAACAAGCTCATCACCAGCTGCGTTGAGCAGCATTTCCCCCACCTCCAGGGAATAAAATTACATAATCAGTTAAGTACATTATGGTGTCTTAGCTCTTTCTAAGCTCTTGGTACAAAAAGAAATTAGCAATAACTCTTACTGGGGGAGGCTGACCACTGTTCTTTGCTGCAATGTCAATTACTCAGCAGTAATGATATCCAAATATATTATTAGCATCCACCCATGCTTCTCTTATTCCATTTAATTCCATCCATTAAAAACAGCACTTATTTTCTATATGTAATTAGCACTTACTTTCTATATGTGCTAACAGCTGCCAAAAGATCATGGAACAGGCCATGCTTGCAGTCACACAGCCCAGAACTCGCCAGAATAACCAACAAAACCAGCAGCAAACCCTGTTTCAGGACTGCTGCAACCCCTTTCCCTTTGTCACACTGGGATGAAAAGCAAAACAAACAAACGGTTCCGAAGTGACACTCATTATTACAGTTGAATCTTACAAGTTGTTGCTACCTAAACCAAACGTGCAGCCATGTGATGAGCTATAATGAGGCTTTTAACACAGTGCTGCATCTAAGCGCTTGGCTAAAAAGGCTTCTGCTGGGGTACAATGAACTGTTACTTATTTCCATTTAAGTTTAGCAAAGGTTGTCCAACACAACTGTGAAACAATTTTACAGTTTTTAAATGTATTAGCTTTGAACTGAAATAGTAAATAAACTATTTGCATTTTTTTTAGTGTCTCCGAATGGATTAAAAATGGTGTGCAGTCAGTTGGCTACCCCAAAGAACAATTTTTTGATGGTACACTAATGGGATTGCAAAGGGTGATTCCACTGGAGAAAATTTTCAGATGCTTTCCCTATAATGAAGGTTTTTCTTTTTCTTTTTCCCTCAGTTACAAAGTGCCTTTTTTTTTTTTTTTTTTTGTTTCACTTTTTTTTTTTTCTCCCTCAGTTACAAAATATCTTTTTTCTTTTTTTTTTTTTTCCCCTCTCCTCCCTCCTCATCTTAAACAGGCCAGGGAAAGGTGAATTGCCTTGGAGAACCGTGTTGTCATTGGACTAAATTAAACCTTGAAAGATCAAAGCTTTCAAAATCATGCTGAGATCAAACTGGGATCTTTAGAAGACTTAGAGGGAAGCAAAAACACTGATCTTTATGATTTATCTGCAAACATGTTGCTATTCAGCTGATGGAAATATGCAGTATATAATACATGGAAAAAAATAATCTGCAGGGATAGTATGATAGCTTTGAGAGGAGCTGATCTTTCCTGAGAATGGGTGAAATTCCCCTCTTTCCTGATAGTTTGCAGCTGTCATGATCTCATCCTGGCCAGGTAGGCTCTTCACCAAAGTCTTTAATAGCACAGGGTTATGCTATAAATCTTCTCCCATGAGACCATCTAAATTTGCCCCCCCACTCCCCTCAAAAAGAAGATTGCTACGAGGAAAGGAAAATTAAAATAAGTTTTATAAAATTCCACAGCACCAGAAAAAAAAAAAAAAAGCTATTAATCCAAATACTTGTTATCTTCAGGTACTCAATAACTCCAGTGAGTAAAAGGGGCTTTTAATGGTTTTCAGATGCTAAAATCGTTTTTATGAAGCTTGATATTGTCTCTATTTCCCAACTTCTGCCTTAGTAGTACAAGAGTCTCTTAACCATTTCACACTGCGCAAAAAGTCCAGAGGTACTTTCCATCAGGTTGTAATTATGACTTTAACAAGACCAAACTGGGCTAAAGTAAAAATAAGTGACTATGTTTTACCCCATGGAAGACTTAGCAGTGTAAGAACACAAGTTGCCTGTGTGGAAAGATGAAAATAATGAAGCTCAAAAGAAATCCTATTTACTGTCCTCGTACCTGGAGCTCAATGCCCCAAAACTAACGAATGAGGAATATATTCTGGGATGGATGTGGGAGATGAGGAAGCTTTTCGTGCCCATCATTTCCAGCCTGCCTTATCAGAGCTTGCACATAGCATCTACGGCATTAAAGTGCTTCTTGACCTGATGGACTACATATTGTGTATCTGCCAGCAGCCTGAGCACGGCTTATGCTGTTGAACCGCTAATCACACATCAAATGAGGTCTCCCTCGGCTGCCAGCCCTTCTTATCGCACATGCACTTATCCTATCACTGCTAACCAATGCCCAGCACTGCACGTGAAGATGCCATTGCTACAAGCCCCTTTGGCGGTGCAGCTTTCACTGGCCTCAGCCGCATTTCTGAGCGGCTAACCAGTGGGTTAAATATCCAACAGCTCCAGGTCTGGCAGAGATGGCATGACTTAAATGGGGCATGAAACACTCTGATGGGTTACAGGTTATTGCAGTTGGGATGGGCTGGTATTAACATATGAAATGTGATTAACCGCCTGGATATAGGGAGTTCCCCCGGTTGGGATGAGGGACATGAAACAGGGCTGAGCCACCGGCCCCAGGCGCCCCCACAAGATGGCGGCGTCTCAGCACCCGTTAGCGCTGAGGGAATTCGAACGGGCCAATCAGGAGCGAGAATTGCGGCCCCTGCGCTGTTACCAAGGGCGCCCCCGGGGGCGGCGCTGAGGCGCGGGTCGCGCTACTCGCCTCACAGCGAGAGCAGCCGCGCGGGAGGGAGGCAGCGCCGGGGCTCTGCTGCGGCCTCGGCCGTTCCTTGGCCCTCCGCCTCCCCACAGTAACCGGAGAGGCACCAGGCAACCCGAGCTATCACAAGCAAGACTTGTCTTCGTGTGCCCTGCCTGCTTTTGAGTGCCTCGAGATGGGCACATTCCGGAATCTTTCTTCTCCAACACCGAGGCAGCACTTGATAGCCTGCACACAAGATAGGCAGAGCACAGCCAAGGAGGCCACGGCAAGCACTACGCGCTTATTTTTCCCACAGCACTATGTGGGCTTGCTCATTTTCTCAACTCATGGAGGTGACATCGTGTTAGAGAGGCAGTCTACCCTGCTATAGAGCGAGTTAAGTTACAGCCATTTCCTTGAAGAGAGTAGGGACCACTCTGTGTCCATTTTAAGGCAGTAGCTGCAAAGTAGTGAAGTGCAAGAAGTGAAGAAGCCGCAGAGAAGTAGTGAGCATCCATACAAAGCTCACGGCCTTTCAGCACCCTATGAAGATACCATCTGCCATCTGATTCTTCAGCTTGCATAGAAAAACAGCTTAAAAAAAAAAAAAAGGATGAGCTGCAAGTAGGAGAACTGTGAGGACAGCTTATCCAGCTTATCCCAAGTGCTGTTCTATATACAGCCTCCTATGTTTTCCTCTAAACAGCTGCAAGAAAATAGACTGTTGTACTATTGTAAAGGTACTAGATCTAGGTGAGGAAAAGAGACTTTTGGAAACAACAAAAAGGCAAATGATCACATTTCGATATTGTAAAGCAGCACAAAATAAATCATCAAGTCAAATTTGTATCTGTCTCAACACTTTTGGGTTAATTTTTTCATGTTCTTAAAGAATTATTCCAAGAAAGTTTGCTATCATTCTTACTGGGAAAAGAGAAAGGAGAAGAGAAGAGAAAGAAAAAAAAAACCAGACAAAAACCGAATCCAAAGTTGAAATAATTTAAATACTCACTGGAGAACAGATTCCAAGAATAATGGTATTGAGGGAAAAGATGTGCAAGGTAAAATGCACTCAATTAAAGTCCCTAACTTTTGATTATCTAGTACTCGCAATCAACTAAAACCATTTACAAGTAATTATTTAGACTTTTAAGACAACAAAGATCAATCTGACAATTTGTACTGGCAGAAAAAAAGGATTATGTTCATCAAGTTATTTCAGCGATATCCTCAGTGGATATACATTATAATGAAACTTAATAATGTGAATTACCACATTTCTACAACAATGAAGCATATACTCTAAAAGGAATTCACAGTTCTAGCAAAAAAAAAAAAGTTTTAGAAACAGAAAAAAGATTCTAGCAACAATAACCACCACGTACTGTATTTTAAGGAGCAGTTCACTTACCAATGTTAAGAATTGATAGGAGCTACAGAACAGTTGTTTCCAGTAGCCGTAACCTGTAGTATTGACCTGATTTTATCACAATTGGATTCAAAATTAATATATCCAATTGTATTTATTTTTAGCATATTTTCATGTCATTTCATGAAGAGCCTTTTAAAAGAATTTCCTGCATAGGCAAAATGGACATACACATTATTTGTAGCAAAATATAGGGGGAGAAGAAACAACAAGATCAGCTCAGTATTGCTGAGACTTAAGCAGCTATGTTTTTAGCATCCAAAAGCATCAAAATTGCGTTACATTTTATTACAGTGAATCCACAAATGAGGCCAACAGAATGATAAATTCTAGTATCGTTCATGCATGAATGCTGCAGCAAAGCAGGATGAGAAATTATTTGACACACAAAACACAATAGATGAAGCAGATAAAAAGCCGATTTAGTGGGGGGATTTTCGTGCAGCCACCTGAACTGCAGGGAGGAAGGCAGAGGAACTAAACACCTTTCAGAGCAGCTAAGAAACACAGAGCACATTTACTTCATATTTTCAGTTGGAAGCAAGGGAAACAGTTCATATACACATGTAGCCAGAAAAAAAAAAAAATCTGCTTTTCAAGGAAAATTTGCTTTGTTTCAAACCGTTTACCTCATTCACAATTCTCATCAAAAGCTTGAAGCATCCAACATGTCACACGTTCTTCCGCCATGTGTTACAAAATGGTCTGATTTTTTCGCAATAACGTATGCAAGACTCCTCACTTGTAGCATTGTCTTCAAACACGTGTAACTAACATTTCTAGGGGTACTGTCAAACCTAGATCAGAAAACCCATGTTGTATTTGACCCAAACCAGAGCTGCCAGTGTCTGAATTCCCCAAGAAGCTTTCACTGATGCTAAGAATAGTGTTACTTGAAATGCTTATGCTGCACTTCAGCAACTCCCTTTGGGACAAATGCAGCTAAGCCCTTAAACACATGCATAGTACATTTTACTTGAACATGAGCATCTCCCCCAATGGATCAACTCTTCAACAGCCCTAAAATTAAATATGGGCTTAAAGTGTTTTCTGGATTAGGCCCTCTCTGCTTTCTTTATTAAAATGGGACAGTGGCTATAAGCCAGCAGAAAGTCTAGTGATAAAGTAGAAGACATAAAGTTGGTGAGAGATGTGATAAAATTCACTTCTATACATGAGGAAATGACTTCCATAACTCATTCCAGGTTTTACTTCTGGTAAATAGCACAGCACTGTGAAAAAGCCTACTCCATATCATTTCTAGATGCGTGCTGCACTGATTGCTTCCTAGATCTAATTTTATAAAGGAGCAAGTGCTCTTGATGCCTTTTCACTTTTGCTTCATTATCTTTACCAGATTTTTTTTACTGGGATTAAAAGAATACAGAAAAGGAAAAAAAAAAAAAAAAAGAGAAAAAAGAAAAGGAGGGGGACGATAAAAAGAAAAAAGTGGAGATGAAAAATAATGAAAAAATGAGAAAAAAGGAAAAAACATGGAGAAAAATAGAAAGAAAATAGAGGAAAAAATATACAGAATGAAATAAGAGTGAAAGAAAAGTAGAAGAAAAAAGAAAAATAGATCATGGAGAAAAAAGGAAAATAGAAAAAATATACAGAATAAAAGGACTGAAAGAAGAAAAGTAGAAAAACGGAAAAAATAGAGAATAACAGAAACATAACATAGAGAATAACAGAAAAACGAAAACAAAGAAGAAAATAGAGGAAAAATATATAGAATAAAAGAACAGTGAAAGAAAACTAGAAAATAGAAATAAGCAGATAAAAAAAAGGAAAGAGAAAAATAGGGAAAAATATGGAAAAGTAAACTAGAAAAAATAGCAAGAAAAATGAGAAAAAGGGAAAAATAAGGAAAATATAAAAAGATAAAAAAAGAAGGCACGAAAAAAGAAAAAAAAAGAAAAAAACAAGATAAGTGAGAAAACAATGGAAAGAACACAGAAAAAATAGAAGAACAAGATAAAAACACGAAAAAAATACAAGAATAAGACAAAAACAAGGAAAGAAGAAAAATGAAAAACAAAAAAAGAAATGAGAAAAATAGGAAAAAAATATGGAAAAGTAAAATAGAAAAAATTGCAAGAAAAATGAGAAAAAAAGGGAAAAATAAGGCAAAATAAAAAGACAAAGAAAAGGCAAGAAAAACAAAGGAAAAAACACAAGAAAAAGTTAAGAAAAAAGAAAAAAATGAAAAACAAAAAAGAAAAATGAGAAAACAATGGAAAAAATGAGAAAAAATACAAGAACAAGATAAAAACAGGAGAAAAAAAGAAAAAAATACAAGAATAAGACAAAAACGAGGAAAGAAGAAAAAATGAAAAACAAAACCAAAAAACAAAACAAGAAAAATGAGAAAAATAGGAAAAAGAAAAAATAGAAAAAGACAAAAAAAGGCAAGAAAAAACAAAAGAAAAAAAACAAGAAAAAGACAAGAAAAAAGATAAAAAATGAAAAAGAAAAAATGGAAAAAACAAGAGAAATAATACAAGAACAAGATAAAAACAAGGGAAAAAATACAAGAATAAGACAAAAACAAGGAAAGAAGAAAAAATGAAAAACAAAAAACAACAAGAAAAATGAGAAAAATAGGAAAAAGAATATGGAAAAGTAAAATAGAAAAAATAGCAAGAAAAATGAGAAAAAAGGGGAAAAAATAAGGCAAAATAGAAAAAGACAAAGGCAAGAAAAAACAAGAAAAAAGACAAAGAAAAAAATGAAAAAAATGAGAAAACAATGGAAAAAACAAGAGAAAAAATACAAGAACAAGATAAAAACAAGGGAAAAAAGAAACAAATACAAGAATAAGATAAAAACAAGGAAAGAAAAATGAAAAACAACAAAGAAAAAAACAAAACAGTGAAATGAGAAAATGGAAAAAACAAGAGAAAAATACAAGAACAAGGAAGGGAAAAAAGAGAAAAAACAATACAAAAATAAGACAAAAACAAGGAAAGACAAGCCAAAGACAATAAACAAAACCAAGGGAAAAAAAGTTAAAAAAAAGGGGAAAAGGAGAAAAAAGAAAGGCAAAAATAAAAGCAGAAAGGGTAGTAAAGGAAAAGAAAACAGTAAAAAGGAAAGAGGAAAAAGGAAAAAAATAACTGAAAAGGGAAAATACAGAAAAGGCAAAAAGAAAAATAAAAAAGGGAAAATATGAAAAAAGGAAAGAGTTAAATAGAAGTTTTTAAATGT
>JAVCKT010010356.1:0-20595 GCA_032273925.1 Rhynchotus rufescens | reverse complement strand
GTAGGTCGGAGCAGTAATCCTCCTGGTTCCAGAATCCTGCTGGTTCCAGTAATCAGAGTATACAAAAGGGTCGAAAGTTCTGCCTGCGCCGGGGAATGCGGACAGGAGCTGCTCTGCTGGAGCAGCTGCCACGATCCCTACTCTCCTGTGCTCCTGGGAGCAGGGTGCTGAGCACTGCAATGAAGCCATCAGTGGGGCTCCATGGAAATACCTCTTTTTCTATTTTGTGTATGAAAGTGGTTGAATTGTTATCTTGGAATATCAGGCGGATGCTCCATGCGTCCCTGGCTCCTCCTGCTGCAGAACCAGAATACAGAGCCCAGTGCCAAGTTCTGGGCTTATTTCTTAATCCAGACTCCTTCCAAGCTTTTGATGGCGGGTTTGTATTCCCAGGTCCATCTCCAAGTCAGAATAGAAATGGCAGGGGTGATCACCTGGCTTTTACACATGCATCTGGAAGGCAGCTAAATAGCATAATAGCAGTAACTGCCATGCTAGGTAAACTAAGGCTGCAAACGTATAGGATAAAGTCTTCCTTTCATACCCTCTTGGCTCCTAGCAACTGGTCTTGAGGTGTCTCTTTGTGAGGGATCTAAATCATCATGTTTAGTGACTGCCAATGGGTCAGTGCTCCATGAAATATTTTAATTCCTTTCCAGCCCTCTTGCTTCCACATGATCCTGCACTGAGGATTTCCACAGTTTCAACTGTGAAACGTCTGAAACAGTCTTCGTTCCCTGTTTTAAACTAATTTATCAGATTTCTTCATTGCCACCCTTGATTCTTTTAAAGGAAGGAACACTAAATAACAATAGAACATTCATGATTTACAGCTCCCTGTCTCCATTGTCTCCTCTCTCAGCTGAAGGCAACGAGTTAATATAACTTTTGTCAGGGCTACAAAGCCCTTGTGTGGCTCCACACCTCGATTCCTGTGCATGAGAAATGAGGACAATACTGCCCTGCACCATAGGATATGTGACTAGTAAAGAACTTAAGAACCATTATATAGGAAAGGCATTATCATACCATTCAAAATGCTGCATATAAATTAATTCACAAGTATGCGTGCAGCTGACATGAGTATAAATTAGGTCATTCTCATTCACAAATGACTTCATACAAAGTACAGGAATCAATTACAGGCATGAGTTTTTGCAGTAGTGGCCATTATTTATTAGAAAGCACTCCTAAAATTATCTTGGTGCTAAAATATGAATATTGTTATGCAAGAAAGGTACACAGTGAATCTATTCAAAGCATTAATTGAGAGAAAAGTCCCCCTGTCCCCTTATTCACTGGCTCCCTCATATACACTTCATATACTCTATTTAACTCTTGCACCAAATGAACGGTATTGCAAAGTCCTCCGTAAGTATTGCTTAAGTCATTTGACTGTGATTAAATTTGATTTGTCTCTTTCAAAACTTTTTTCCTCTTGCTAGGTCTTTGGAAGAGAATTGCTCTCAGTGAAGGGTTTATATAGCATGTTCTTTCCTTACCGTGTTCTTTCCTTACAGCTTTGGTTGCGGTTGCTTTCTCAATTCTCAGAGCTTATTTTGTCCTTTTAGGTGTTTTGTTCAGATCTCTTTGTTTTACTTAATATAAATATTCCGGCAAATCTCAGAACCAAATAATGATGAATGTGATTAGAATTGGAGCTTTGTTAAGTATCCTGAAAAACTCCTTTATTTCAGCAAAGGAGATGTATTACCTCTGTAGCAAATTATATCATGCTGACAGAGTGAAATGTACTGTAACCTGATGAAAAAAAAGAACATGATCTAACAGTATTGATACAGGAGAAAAAAAAATGAACACCACGTTCAAAACAAGTATCGGTAAGAGGCAGGATTGTTTTTTCTTGTTTTCCTTTTCTGGAGCAGCTAGTGAGGTAATTATTTCTCTGGATAGAAAAGTAGAGCCAGCGCCAGCATGGCTGGTAGGTGGGTCCTGTTGCTCCTCTTTAATCGAGGAGCATTTCCTCTGCATGGAACAGGAGCAGTCCCAGTGAGAATGAGGAGGAACCATCTCTCACATGGACAAGATGCCATCATGTGAAATTATACACTGAAAACTCTTTAAAAATCTTTTGTCAGGGTGGCAGATTAACTCTTTACAGACAATAGCTAAGATTGTGTCTCTTCCCTAAAATAGTTTTGATGTCAGGGCCAAATTTCATCTATGATTACTTCCAATCTCAGGTTAAGTCATTATGTCTGTTTCCTCCAAGCCAAAAGGTGGCCTGGGTTAATAGAGGGGTTCCTTAGAGGTACAGCTACTTTCAGGACACACCTGCAAATAGAGAAAGAAAAGCTGGCGATGCATAGCAGTACCACTAGGCTGCAATATGAAGCAAATTTATTTGGTTCTGTGGTCTTGTTTGCTCCTTCGCCGGAAACATAGGTTTACTGAATAGGTGCCAGAATGAATCCATGGTCTTCGCTATCCACCTGAAAAGCTCTGGAGATTTCTTGAGGTCACGGAAGGGGTCAGTGTGCACAGAGTGGTGCTCCAGTAAGGATTTGCCAGTAGTGCAAACAGCATCGTCTGCTGTTAATGTGGGAGCCTTTCTAAGGCCTTGTCATATCCAAACTGACGAAAAAAGAACAGCAGAGCTGCTCAAAGCACAGGCTCGTGCACGCAGAAAGAGGCTGTCCCTTCACTTAGATGTGCAAGGTGTGACTGAAGATTCTCGAATGGGCTTACTGCACTGGTCTTAAAAAAAAAAAACGCTCTTTTTAAGCACATGTTAGGCCTATACTTAAACGGGGCCTTGAAGTGACAGAAAGTTGCATGCTGGATTTACCATTAGGTGCTGAGGTGGCTGGGAAGAGAAAGAAAAAACATTGTCTAGCATATGAAAAAACAAAGAGGCTTTTTCTTTCCCTGTCACTCATTTTTCAAACACTGGACATAACAAATAAAATGTGATGAACTATCCTGCAATCCCTGTGAAAGCCCTGAGCAAATGTGCTTAACTAGAAGTTTATCCCAAAAGCTACATGGAGGAGAAGGTGCTTACTCTAGTTTTTGCCCTTAATTTCCATGTTGAAGTGTTCACATGATGTTCCTGTCTTCTTGTTCTAAACTACCATGAGATATCGCTCTACTGGTAAGAGGATAGCCTGTTCCTTTCAAAATACAATCTCCACTGACTTTGGTGTGCGTATGATTTGTTCCTTAATGGTGTTGTCCTTCACCACATCCGAAGTGAAAAAAGTTATCCTGGCACATTAGCTTAAGTTGCCAAAGTTATGTTAAATATTTGCAGTTAAATAAGTTTAAGAAGTTTTGCTTCCATCAGTAGCTGCTTTTTTTACAGAAGCTTAAAAACATGTTTGGGAACAAAAATGTTTTAAAAAGCAATTAAAAATATTACATTAAGTTTTTGTAAAATATTTTGCCAGATGACAAGAAAGTTGCATTTTTTTTCTTTCAAATGACTGTTCAGTATTGCCCAAATGATCATTTTCTGCCCTTGTATAAAACAAAAATAGTTTTACTCTTAAAAAAGAGATTTGGCACTCAGGGCAAAATTTTCCTCTCCAATCTGCAGTGCAGATGCCATAGCCGCGGAGCAGATTTCAGCTGCCTCTCTGCATTCACTTCATGCAGAAAACTTCTGCTGACGTCTCTGGGAGTTCCACGCGTGGCATCCGCGCAGACAGGGCTACCAGAGCAGGCCAGAGGGAGGCATTTACCCGGATTTACCTTCAACATCCTGCACAAACAGCCAGGCAAACACCGAAATCACGCCGGTAGCCACCATTTGACAACGGTTCCTGCATGACATGAAAAGTTCCTGGGAATAATCGTCACCCAGCTTTGGTGTGCCGGAGAGGTTGGTATTTGGCTAGTTCTGCCATGAGCTTCTCTTCCGGAATCGAACAAGGGGTGAGGACTGTGCAAACCTAACGCTAGGATTTGCCATTGAACCAAATCCTTGCATCCTCTGTTGCTCCCGCCATGCAGGGAGAATTCGTTTCATCCCCCCAGCCCTGCCTTAACGATGGCAGCATCCCCGTCTCCCATTAGCAGCCATCTGGAGCCAGGCAGTGTTGCTGTCGCCCGCCCTGCCGTTCCTGCACATGAGCCTGTGTAAAACTTACCAGAAAGGTGGCCCTTTGGATGAGGTGCAGATGAATCCGTGAGGTGTTTATACAGGGGAAGGCAACTCTTGCTCCCCTTGTGCAAAGGGGATGTGCTAAAGCCCATGCCAATCGCTGTTTCTGTGTGCCTTGAGGCAATGCAAGCAGGATTTTCTCTTCAAATCACTGCTAATTAGAATGAATAAATCCAACAAAATACCGGCAGTGAATATTAATAGAAATAAACCCCTAAATCTCACCTGGATGTATTTTGAATGTCCCTTTTTTTTTTCTTTTTTTTTTCTCCTGCAAAGTGTCACATTTGCCTTTGTGTGTCCGTGCCCGGAAAGCGTGAAAAAGCAAATGAAAAATCACAAAAAACAGTGTAAGTGTATTTTGATAAATTTTTTCAGCAGAAATATTTAACCGGTGTTTGGAAGTCTCTCTCTTGTTTCTCCTTCCTCTCCCTAAAATATTGTGTTTGGGAGAGTGGAGGTATTTAATGCAGATTTCCACACCAGATGTATCAAATAATTAAAGATACAGGATGAAATTCTGAAAAATACTTATTTTCTTACAATGAGACGTAGGCACTTGACCAGTCCTACTGAAAGGGAGCGAATCTTGGACACACAGGTTGTTTTGGAGAAGGGCGTGTAAGTAGTTTGAAAACATAGCTTCTCTTGATGCAAGTATGAAGGTGAGTTTGGGGGAACTGATGAAATAAACCCCCAGTTTGTGGATTACAGATAGAGGAAAGGGCTAAATCCATGTAGGACTAGTATTAGAAATCACTTATTGAGTGCAGTTGCTTAAATGTTTTCAGTAAAGGGGACCAGCCCTGTTGCCAGTCTTGGATTTGTTGGTCTCTCTGCTCTTGTTAAGGCCCTGTCTTGGAGGATCAAATTGCTGTAGCTGATCTGACAAAAGAGAAAATATAAATAACAAAATCAAAAGTGATACATTTAGCTGTGTTTTAAAGGTGCAGTAGAAAATTCTTTCACGTAGTTGTTACAAAAACAGATTCCCACTAGGAAGACCTTCTTTACATCTGCCTTAATGCTTAGAATTATTTTCTTTTACAAAACAGAAAATTTAGAACATAACATTGAATGCCCCTGAATGTGACCTTTCTGGAGATGTTACTGTTGAACTTTTAGAAGGAAACTGATATATTAATTAATACTCCTTGTTCTGGCATTAATCGTTCACTCAAAAAATCATATAGAAGTTACAATTGTATTAAAAGATTAGGGTTAATTAAATATCTGCAGTGGCCGAGGTCATTTAGACCTAGGAGTGTGGTGGGCAACTCGCATCTCCACCTGTTAAAATACTCTTAAGTGCTCTAAAATGCAGATTCCTGGAAGCCTCACGAGGCATGTGCCTGCGGGTCGTGACTGTGCCTCCCCAGCCAGGGACTGCACTGCACGAGAAACCTCCGCTTGTGCCTCTCGTCCTGGCAAGCCTTTCTTGGACCGTATCGCTCGCCTTTCATGTTGGCCAAGTTTAAAGGGGAAGAAGGAGGAGGAGAAAGATTATCCAGCTGCTTTTAAAACCTGTCAGCGCAGAGAGTATTTGCCGAGATGTGTTATAAGGACAAGCTTTGGCGCTCTCGCTATCTTTTTGGATAAGGCCTCTGTTACAGTGGGGGAATGGAGGTCACATTAGCTTGCACTTGTGTCCTGTGGTTGGGGTATTGTTTAAGGACTACGAGGAATAATCTGGTGCTCCAAAGGAAGTTGGCAATAAAGTTTACTCTATAAAAAGCAACGTGCAGTTAGGATACAGTTTCCTATTCTGAGTCAAAGCAGAGCAGTAAGTCAGAATTTCTGACCCAGAGGCTCAGGAAGGATTCCAGGACTTGTTGAATCACAACCGAAATGTGCAGCCACCCTCCAGCTCCCTTCCTTTGGTCCCAGTCCCACTGGGATTCCTGCTCAGAGTTTGCTCTCTCGGTTTACTACTCAGTTTACTCTCTGACCAGTTCTTAGTCCGCGTACGTACCAGGTTGCCTCGTGCTGGGTCTTCTCTTCACGTCTTCGCTGAGCACTGTCCTTTTTCTCTATGTGCTGTGTGCACAGTCAGATGTTCCCCACAATTTAGGAGGCTTTTCCATACCTAAAATGCCAGAGAAACAGAACACTACCCTAAGCCGATGGAGCTAACGGCTCTTGAAGTCTCTGGTGTCTTTGCTCATGGTGTTTCCTTTTTAAAATAACAACAATGATGAACTTTTACAAGCTATTTGGACAATGATTTCCTCTCATGCTTGCTTTTTCATTAAAATAATTTTGAGAAGAGCACACAGCTTTTTCCAAGATATGTTTTTTCTTCTCTGAGAAGGTTCAAGTATTTAAACAAAAGCACGTACTTATTTCCATATGGTCACAATTAGCATAAAGACAGTGCACATCGTATAATATATGGATTTTTTTTTCTGTATTGACTGTGCTTTGTAGACACATTTGCATGAGGAACTTTCTGCACCTCTCCTTTCTCCTTCTGTGTTTGCACATATACTGACCGGGGAATAGGAAATATTTCTCATAGTTTTCATTCTCAAGTAATGCTGGCTCCTGAATATAAGCTCACAGAAATAGCCTAAGAGACCATAAAGGATGTATACAGTTAAAACATTGTAGATACTTTGTAATGCAGTGAAAATTTCAAATCTGCTTGTAAAGAAGGCAAAAATGTAAAATGAACAAGTCCCTTGTAACAGAGGGCAGTTTACCCTTTGATGAAGTGGAGCCAGTAGGACTGGCTTCCCTGGACACCATTAGTGAGTTTGATCATTTATTATATCCTGTCCTTTCTGGTTTCCTTCATCCCAAGGGTACACTCAATGAATTTAAAAGAAAATTTGCTTTCTCTCCAGCATTATGTGCACAGCATGCAAAGAATGAAGTGTTCAAATGTAAAGATAATGCAGTAATTAGTAAAGACATTGAGCACTGGAAAAAAAAAAAAAAGAGAAAAAAATCTAAAAGGTGCAATAACAAAGCTGAAAGGGTGATTAGCATGTAGGTAAGTGAAATTCCTGAGAAGAGGCAATTCACTGAAGGATTAGTGATTCTGTGGATCAAATTGCTGCTTTTGCAAAGCGGAGCCATTAGGTAAAGTAGTAAGTGGTAAAAGAAGAGAAAATAAGTCTGTGCTTTAATGATTAGGCTTTAATAATTCTCTTCTTTTGCCCAGTATATCTTGTGCTCTGCTACCCACTGGACTGTCATCAAAGGCTGGGTGGAGAATTCCTCCACCTAGAACACCCTGTAATTTAGGAGTTGGGTCATTTTCATGAGATGTGGATTTGAAGCTCTTTAAGCAGGTGTCTCCCACTTCCTCATTACTACATTAAAAGGGGATAACACCCCACATCTTAAGAGAATATATTCTTGCAGGAAGGCTAGGTGCTTGACCTTGAGGAGAAGAGTCCTGGCTGGGGATGCAGCTCTGTTGAAGCTGAGCAAAAGTGGCTGTGAGAGTTGTTTGGGAGCCCAGAGGTGCATGCCTACTCAAGGGAGAGGCTTCATACACACCACTCGCATCAGTGTTTTCCCCCAGAGTCCTCTCAGTGGCATGTTGTCTTCTGTGAAAGCCTTTCTGAGGCACCAGAGTACCTTCCCAAATGCGTGTGTTGAACATAGGGGTTGTGGACACTCTTCTAGGACAGTGCCTTCTGCTAGACCGAGCGATGTTTCAGACAGTGCCCATTGTACATGTGTCCCTCAATGTTTTCTCTTTCAGATTAACACCTCTGATAGCTCTCAGGCTTGGAGACCAGCTAAGCATGATGCTGAATTCCTGCCATCACCTCAAGTTTTGATCCTTGTCTGCTTTTAACAGGAAGGTATGAAGTGGTCATGAATCAGAGATTTCATGTTGACTTGGCACATGTGTAAAGGACAGAGGGTGAAGGGTAATGGAGAATCTAGCTATTTTTTTTTTTCCTCAACATGAAAAAACATGGGTCAAAAATACAAAGGTGTGCTGAAAAGATTCTCAGGGTCCTTTCCCGCGCGAGGCAGTGGCAGTTGTTGCTTTGTCTTTCTCAGTCCACCATTGCTGTGAAGTAGTTTGCAGGAGTCTAGGCTGTGAGCACAAGTGAGGAGCGGCAGCTTTTCCTGCACTGCTTTTGCTCATGCATATGCAGGGCATTTTTGGTGATGTTCCTTTGCAGGAGAGAGGATGACATGCATGAATCAAGAGAGTTTGTGGTAGTTGGAAACTCTGGCTTGACAGCATTTGGGAGTGGAAAAAGATTAAAACAGTGCAGTAACAACACACATGGAAGAAGGAGAGAGATGGATAGAAAGTAATAGGAGATTCAATAGGATGCATGAGCTAAGGAGAACTTAGGGGAGGAAAGGGGTGTGAAAAAACAGGGAAGTAAAGATCAAGAAATCTAGGTTGGCAGGTGAGCCAGCTGCTCGCTGTCATGGCTCACCTCGGACAAAGGAGAGGTTAGAGCTGTCACCTGACCTCTGATGAAATGCAGGATGTTTTTTCATATCATCTTAATAGCAGTAGCAGCTTAATTAGATTGCATAACGATCTGTGAAATGGGTACTCCTCACATGGATTCCTGGCACTCTGACCTGCTGCTGTAACAGCCCCAATGAGCAGGACGCACTGGCATTGTGGCCAGCAAGGACATTGCCCTGCATGCAGGCATCTTGCAGGAGGGCGCTTCCCATTCTCTGATGCTTTTTAGTTGCTTCGTCACTGTCTGTGTCCTTGCAGTGTGTGTTGCTTTGGTCTGAGCTGTCTCCCAAAGGTGACGGAAAAGGGTGTTTAGCAAACAGAGCCGGATGAGGGTACAGGTGAAATTTCATGGCTTGAGGCTTCTGTTTAATGTGTTGAGGGAGTTTAAGGCTTGCGGCCAAACACGCAGTGGGTCTGTGTCCTGGTGGTGCCAAGGCCCCTGTGTTGACACGGGAAGAGGTCATTTTTGCTCTGTCCAGCGTGCTGTGCCGTGGCCCCTCCATGCGAGAGACCTCCACTGCTCCTGGGCTGCAGTAACTGTGCTGCAGCCCCCGAACCAGCTGCCCCTCTCCCCAAGGCAGAGACTGCAGCCTCGCAATTCGAGGGCCTGTTTTGGTGGCGTGCTGCTGTGGGACAGGATCACACGAGTGGCATTTGCAGTGCACTTTCCTGTACCCCACCTTTCTCTCTCTCCGAGTGCCACTTTCCTTATATCACATTTGTCTTGTCTTCGTTGTTTGCTTGGGCACAAAGTCTCTGCTACATGCAGACACTCAAACTCTGCAGAAAATAGCCCTTTTTTTCCCACATAGGACCTGCAGGCGTAACATAGCCCATTTCCTAGGGCATCCTCACCCATTTCGAAACCTGCTAGTGATACTCATGGGATGTTTCCCCTTAGCAGAATTAACCCGAGGATCCAAGAGAAAATCACAGACCTTTAGCTCCTCTGCATTCCCCTTAGTCCGAAACTAAGTCGCTTTAAAACATGGCAATTTGAAGCGTGTGGCATCATCTCACAGCCTCTGCCAGTGAATGTAAATGGCATAAAGAGCCTGGGGAACAGATGGAATGAGACATGCACGTAAAGAATTAAAGTATTTGTGAGGGAATTTGGCAGGGATGTAGGAATGCTTCAAGGACTGTGGATGGGGGTGGAGGGAGGCAGTAAGCAATGTGGGGTCATATTCTGGTGATCCGTTGCTTTTAGAAACAATGCGTGACCTATTTCTCTAGTCAAGCAAAACAGCATCAAAAATTGCTTTTTTTTCCTCTTCTCTCAGCTTATGATACTCTTTGGGAAGCCTGACTATGTCTTTTCATAGAGGAAAATGTTTCCTTGAAGAAGAGTTGGAGGTGTTTGTTTTTTCATTGCAAAGGTTAGAGCAAATGCGGGATAGCAAAGAAAAAATGTCAGTGAGAGTGGGTGATCTGGTCCAAAGTCAGAACCGGGGTTTGTGTGGTTGGCACAGAACCAAGTGACTGCAGTAGTGAAGGAATATTGCACAAAGGCAGCTGTTAAATTCACTTATGTGAAATGCCTTAGCTCTTTAACTTTAAAATGGCCTTAGATGTTGACTTAGCCCAACTATATGACAAGCACCTTTCTAGGAGATTTTGTACCCATAAACGCACGAAAAGAGGGAGTTTTCTGAGTTGGCTTACTAGACCGAAAATGAAAAAGGAGAGGTTTTATATAAAAGTGGCATAAAGGCCAGTGGAAAAAAATCTAATGAAGTGTAATAGCTGGCTGCATCATGGAATTGTAGACCAACTAATTTGTTGGAGACTAGCTAACTAAACTTGAAGACTAGCTTTTCTGATCCATTCACTGCCTAACCTGTTTCTTGGAAGGTATTTCTGAGAGGCCACGATCTGAGATTCCGTTGGCTTTGAGTGCAGTGTCACTAGTGCCACATTCATAGTGATGTGGTGACATCCCGATCCGAATCCCTTCAGTGTGGTTTGGGAATCTGCAGCCTCCTGTGCTCAGCGAGGGGTCACAGGAGCGCTCAGTCTGAGCATAAATGTTCCCGCTTGCTGCTCAGGCTGGGCAGTTGGAATCAGGCTTGTGAGGAGACGATTTCTTCCCGCCATAGGAAAAGCTGCCACATTAGCTGAAAAGGTTTATTAAAAAAAGTGACATTTATTTTGAGCAATGCAACACCTGATGGTTTTCATTAAATCATTAACACAGCTTCTGATGGTGCTGCCGGAGTTGAAAGGAAGCCCTCATCCAGCCAGCTTGGCCAAAAGAACCCCTGAAACAATGATGTGAATAGAAGAGACAACTCAGGTTTCCCTTGATAATCATAAAGGGCTCAAATTACCTTCCTTTCCATCCCCAAAGGGGGCATAAATACTTCATTTATGAGACTGTTTGCGCATGACTAATCTATTTCTACTCACTAATTGTAATGACTAATGCATCTTACAAGACAAATATTAGCTTGTAATGACGCCTGAACAAGTAGATTTTGTAAGTGTTAAGCAAAAATACAAATAATTAGCAGAAGTTGTCTGGTATTATCTTCTAATTAACTGCAAAGACACTGTTGAAAGGAAAAAAAAAAAAAAAACAATAAAAGGCAGATTGCTGAGGAACCTATAGAAATAACTAGGGCAGGTTGCCGTTATGAGCATGCAGAAGGCAGCAGTCGGGTCACGTTTCGTTTTCACAGGAGCCGGATTCAGTCCTGCTTCCCCTGCTGATGCCAGTGCAAGGCAAGCACTTGGGCCCGTGGCTGCTGGCTGAGACTTTGTGTCCGCGGCGAGGGACGGGTGCCGCTGGGCAGCACCGCGACCGGCTCCATGCGGCCCCGTCCTGCCCGGGGCCCTGCTTGGGACATGGCTTGGGCACCGGCTCTGGCCTGGGGCTTCCCACGCGGCCTGCAGCTTTTCTTGAAACGGGACCTTGTGATGTTAAAAGTGCTTTATTCAAAGTGGGGTTCTCGGAATGGGGTGCAGCATCAGAAGCCCTATCGAATGTACCTGCTTTTCTTTTCAACAGTGTTTTGGCAGATATAATAACAAAGTGACTTTCCAGCTCTTCAGGCGTAAGGTTGGCCTGCAGATTAAAGCATCACAGCTCATACCACATCTGTAAAATTGGACACACGGTTGACTCTCTGCTGCCTTTGAAACCTTTTCCCGAATGCAGGCTTGACCTGTGGCCCCAGGGAGTTGTTCCCCTGTGGCCAGGAGAGGCTGAGTTTGATTACGAGCAACTTCCACACTGTGCTGGACGTCTCTGATAAAGAGGTAGGTGGTGAATCCCAGCCTGGAGCCCAGGCACACACCAGCATGTAGGCGCTTGGGGATCAGGAAATGTCAGCTCGAGTAGCAGCTTGTTCCGGAAACAATAGTGATGCTATACACACAGTTGCTGAAAATCAATGAAAGTTGGCTCCCAAGCTGCCAATTAGATTTTGGCTCCCAAACAGTATCATTACTTCAAAAATAGTGTAGAACAATGTTTTATAAGATTAATGTAACTCTCAATGTAAAATCTGTAAGTAATACCTAAAAATATTTGACCTGTGTTACAGTCAGTCATCTAGAAAGCAACTGGCTTGCCTAAAACCACAAAATGATTTGAGGATAACATTAGAAGTACTCCTCAGCACTCTTGCTCTCTTCCTTTCTTCGGTTTTGATGCTTTCCATGTTTTCAATATTCTGATAAGCAACCACAGTATTATACTTGGGGAATAGGTCCCAATTCGGCAGGTGTCACAAGGGTATCAGTGATGTGTCTAATTTTTCCATTGCAAATAGTTACAAAGCCAAACTGCAGATTGAAAATATGCTTGTGCTGCAATTGAATACTCTGCGTCCTCTTGAATCTCAGTACAGATTTGATGCATTTTCAACGCCAAACAGCAGCAGCAAAAAAGGTTTGTGTGCACTCATGTAGCTCATTGTCCTGTCCTGACACTCAGAGCAAAATAGACATTCAGTGACATTATTGCATGTAGCAGTTTCTCATTTTCCTCAAACTAAACAGCTATGCTTTAATTTAGACTTTTACAAAAATATTTCTTCCAAATACAAGTTTGGAGCACTGTGTTGTGTCCAGTACTGGACTGTCCAGTACTGTACTGGACAGTACTGTACAAAAATATTTCTTCCAAATACAAGTTTGGAGCACCGTGTTGTGTCCAGTACCGTACTAGCTTGCAGAGGTCGAGCAGAGTTTGGCATTGCTCTCTGCTGTGGCTTGCAGCTTTGTAGTCATTGCAAAGATTGCCATTAGCAGTGCTCGGGATACTTGTAGTTAAACAACAGAGCAGAATAAGGTTGCGTCCAGAAAGCCCCAACAAATGTGAAATAATCAGCAAGTACAAACACTACATGTTTCCTAATGCAAGCAGAAGGGTTTGTTTAAATCAGCAGGGTTGATCTTTGCCCAAGTTAGGTCCACGTGCCAGAAAGCTGAAGGTCGTCTGGGATTAGCTGAGACCAGAAACTGCTGCAGCCTTTGGCAAATGGAGCTGCTGGTCCACAGTGCTGCCTCGTGGCTCAGGCAGCGCGGGCAGTTGAGGCTGCACATGGGAAAGGAGGTGCTCTCGCACCTGTCTGCAAATCCATTCAAATTCTGCTCTGCATAGGATCTCACTCAAAGACTTTTAAACAAAAATTGCTGTCCAGTTGATACGTAGGCATTAGTTTTGTTCTATGTTATAAATGAGACCAAAAGGTTTCAGTCTTCACATCCGAGAAGGCTAAATCTCATTCCATCATACATCAAGCAAGCCCAGCCATTTCAGTTCCTTCCTGGGATGAGTGGCTTCTTTCTGAAAATCCAGGAAAGTAACATTCACTGACCTGCTGCAAACCAGAAGGATGATCAGGTACCTCCCAGCTTGTCCAGCAGTGTGAAGGACAAGATCCTTTAAACAAATATTTCAAGGCATGGCTAGTTTCTTCAACAACTAAATCAAAAGCAATTGAAATATTTTATTATATATGAGTACAATTTCTCAAAGGCCAATGCTTTAAATTGCTAGTATTAAGAGAGGTAGTAAAAGAGAATGTCCTATATAATTCCTTTTTAAAATTAGTACTTGTGAAACCTTAAATGAAATGACTCATTTCAGTGTGATTTTATTGGGGCTGGGATGTCAACACAAGGAGTCTATGGGAGTCCCATGTCTCTAATTCTTTTTTCCATTCTCATAATTCCAGCCAAAGCTCTCAGCACAACATTTATGCACAGATGATGGACCACCGAGTGCTTACAACTGAAGAAAATGTGTGTCAGCGATATCCAGGAAAATATCTTAATAGTTGAGTCTTTCACAGAGCAAGCCTCACCGTTTGTATGTTTTGTTTTCTAGAAAAACAGAGTTTACATGTGCTTTCAAGAGAGAATTTGTCTGTGGCTTACCATTTGTTTTGATTTATATTTCTTATAATTGAGCCGTAAGTGAACTTGACAGCTTTGTGACCAAAGGCAAGTCCTGATACTTAGGCTCCAGAACAAAAGGGTCTTAATGAGGTCAGAGCAGTAGCAGAATGTAAAACAGAACCGTTCTTATTCCATCTCATTACTCCCCACGGGCCTCGAGTGGGCCCTTGCACGCACTCTGGTTTGGAGAGGGTGGTGGAAGGAAGGGTCACTTGTCGTGGGTGTGTGAGCTGTGGGTAATAGCAAAATTGTTGCAAATACTGGGAAGAGAAGAGTAGTGTGTCTGCCCGGGGTGAGGAGCACGGTCACTGCCTGGACGCTTCTGTCCTACCCCGTGTCTGACTTGCTAGTTCAGTTTTTCGATGAGTTTATTTTCAGCAATGCAAGTTGGAACCTTCATCCCTCTTTAGATGATGATGCCCAAGACAACAGTATCTATTTCAAGTATTTCAAACTGGTTTCTCTTTATCTCATAAACACTCGGTGCCTGCTTGTTTTGCCCGGGATATAGCAGGAACAGCTGCAGGCTCCTTTTTGGATACCAAGCTTGTTGTTTATTCTGTTCCCACACCAGTTTGCAACATAAGCTCTTTACCCTCAGAAACTGAGAAGTGCAAAATGCCAGAGCGCTACATTAAGATAGATTTTGAATGATAAGAAAAACAAGGCTTGACAAAAGAGGAAGGAATACAGTAAATAATGCCCCAAACAACTTGAATACAAGTGATATAAATATAAACGATAATAATATATATGTAAACTTAAGATATGTGAATATATACGTAAAATGATTTTTTTCTTTTTTTTTTGCTTTCTTGTGAAGAATCTGCACGCTGCTTGCTAAAGGCCTGAAGTTTTAGAACTATTTAGGATGAATTTATCATACATTTTCAGACTGTGGTTTCCATATAACTATATATAAGTGCGCTATACAAGCCTTTGAGAGAGTGGACACTCTTTTCTGTCTTCTAAAGGACACTATTTTTCTTTCTTTCAATATATTCAATCAAAATAGCAAAACAGCAGTTAATACAAGAATATATTAAACTCAGCTCTCACTGAGCTTTTATTTGCTTTTAACTGAAGAATGGGGGCCCCAGTGTAATTCTCTGTCATTACTCTAAGAGCAAAATAACCTGTAACTGGGAGTTATCTCCTCCTTTTTCTAAATCGTAACGGTAACAAAACCTTTTTTATTCAAATCCATTTGGGTATTTTTAGTTCCTTCATAGGGCTTCACTTTGCTGGGGAATTTTAGTATCCATTAGATGAATTTAAAACAACAACTTGGAAATTACACATTTTGCAGCAAGAAAACATAATAATTTTAAGAAAAAAAAATATTTGAAGGGTAGAGTCAGAAGACAGATGCAGAAGATGAAGAGAAAGCAGAAGCATGTTATAGAAACATTAGTCCAGGCTCTACTGTGGTCAGTGATCACACACTATAAGCTGCATTTTTCATACAACTTTATTATAATGGAGCTAGTGTCTGTGGCACAAAAATGGTGTAAAAAACAACCAGGAGTTCTAGGACTTCCTACCAAATCTTTAAATTCTCTTTTTTCTACCACAGTTAACCAAGATGACTTTTAGAATTAAAAAGTCATTTTGAATTTGCAAAATTAATTTGCCACTTGGCTATAATTTGCCCCAGTTTGTTAGAAAGGCCCTATTAACTTTGGCAGATTTTTTTTCTTTCCTAATTCTAAGGTGCAGAGTAAATCTCGCAAGCTTGGAAGGTATGTCCACATATATTTCAGGGCAATATTTTGCAATTCTTGTTTTAACAGCTGTAAACAGCTTCTGATGCCAATGGGGAAGAGGAATTTAATCCAGATAAAATAAGATTCTTCAGCTCCAAAAACTCTGCTCAGATTTATGGGGCAATTTTAATATTTGAGCTCCCATGCCAAAAGCTGTGCATTCCTCCCGTGCGGAGCGGGGTGTTGCCTGCCTGGCCGCACCGAGCTGCATCACCCATCCACAGCTCCCCTCTCACCCATTCCAATAAATAACCTTGGGGTTTTGTTGTCAAAATGCATTTGCCAAATGGTATTTCTGTATTTACTTTTTACTTTTTTTACTTTCTATATTTACTTTTTTCCCCTTTGAAATTTTTAACCCAGCATCTTATTTAACACCTCTTAATAAGCTGAATTCTTACCAAGCAAGCACAACATCTGAAAGATGAAATCTATCTCTTTGATGGTTTGAAACCATGACCCAACAGGCCCACCTTCTGCCTAGAGGGCTAACAGGAGCTTCATATTAGATTATTAAATCCTTTAGGAACTCAGGTATGTTTATTCATAATGCAAGGTATCTTGCAGCCATCTCAATTCTTTCCTCTTCTAGGTAAAGAAATAATTCACAATTAGATTAATATTTGCCATTTTGCTCTGCGAAATTGTTCTTTTTATCCTGCATAGTTTCATTTGCCCTTTTCTTCTTTCTCCCACTCTTCCTTTTCTCCACAGGGGCCATTTCCTCGTTTAAAGGAGCGTTCCCGCTCGTGTCTGGCACAGGCGGCAGCGCATGCTGGTGCCCAGAGCGCTCCTCGCCTCTCCGGCCTTCACGAGATTTTGCTGGCACCTTCACTCCCATAGCGAATTTCTGCTCTGTACATGGTAAGTTCTCAGAGACACATAGTGACATACCATCGCACTTTCATCCTTCATTTTTAAAAAACAAGTGAAAACTTGCTGCTAGAGATGTAGTCCTTGGTCAAATGAGACATCACACAGAGGCCTGCATAAAACTTTCATTTTTAAACTTGCTTATTGCTATTTTGAGCAACTTTTATTTTTAGCATTACTTTCTCTCGAGAGCAACTATTTGCATTTTGCTCTGGTTTTCTTCATCCCTTCCAGTTATACCTGAAATATCATATAAATATTACCATGGTGTGGAAAACAAATCACTCCTCTACTTCTGAGCTATTTGCATCGTCCCATTCAGGGACACATTTTTTGAGAGGTTCTCTGTCTTTTCTTGAATTGCTTGCAAGTGCTTTAAACTTCACATGGCCAAATTTAGCCATGCTTTTTCCTGGCTCCCTCACATTTCTATCACTAGTATAAGCGCCGTCCTGCTAATGCTGCTCTTTATAAGCAGATGGGCACCTTTGACTCCGTCCTTTCCTCGGCTGGTTGCACCTCTCTTGGTATCGCTCTTTGCTGCTCTTGCTCAACACCCACTGCTGCTTCATCCCGAGCAGTGAGAGATGACCTTTTCTCTTTCCATACTGTAAAACCCCTTATCTGGGCACCTCTCGCCTGCAACTGCTTTCTTTCCTGCCTCTCATATATATTTTATAATCTGGAAAACAAGAAGCGGGTAAGATGATTTCTCTACTTTTCTGATATAAGAACATGAGCCCTGTCCTTTAACTGCGTGTACGTGTCTGATTAAAAAGCACTTAAGAAATGTGTGCAACCTCATAAAAAGCAGAGAACTAGACTACTGGAAGCATATCTGAAATTAGCCTGTTAAGGTGCCTTCTAGTTCGTGAATTTGCAGTAACAAACTATGTAAATCATGGGCAAGGACATTTTTTTCTCAGTTTTTAATAATCCTCAGTGAAATTATTCATTGGAAAGAGTTTATTTAAGAGGAACTCTTGAGTAAAGGGGGAAAACAAACTGGCTTTCTTTGTTCCCTTTTGACGTGTAAACTGCTTAAGCACCACTTACTTTTCTTATGTTCGTAATTTGGGTCTCCATTCTTCTCTCTCATCCCATCCTTCCCATTATGGGACATGGTAGTGTCTGAAAAGGAAAAAGTCAAAAACAGTTTGAATGAAAGAGAAGATAATTTGTAAAAGCTAGAATTTGTGCTAGTGAGTAATCATAATATGTGACTCAAATGCCATAGAAATTGGGAATTTTCTGATTTTTCTTTTTTTTTTTTTTAAGCATCTCCTTCATCAATAGAATAAAAATGATCACAGTTTACCTGAAACTTTCAATAAGTCTTTCAGTTATGCTGAGCAAGCTCAAATGTTTATGTTCCTAGAGGACAAAAAACAATAACAAATGAAAATACAAATAGGATAAAAATGAATCTTTTATCTTTCAGACGAAAAGCTCACATTTCATATATTATTGTAGATATGACTTAGGTTAGTCGAGTCCTTCATTTTATACATTAATAAAAATAAATTTAAAAAACAAATTTGGTGAGGGCAATACAAGATATTTTTCTTTTATTACTTTAATTGCTGTACTCCTTGGTCTAATTTGTAGTGCTTGTGTCATTGTAAAACTTGAGCATTAAAGGTGAGTCAAATTTCTCTGAAATTTCGAAAACCTCCTGGAGAAGTAAATTGAGATGCAGAACTACACAAAATTGGTAGTATAGGTATTGCTGTTGTATTTCATCTTGATTTTGGCCAGTCCTTTAGCTGGAAACAAACTATCCTTGACAGGAGATTCAAACACTGCTTCTTTTAGCACTTGCCAAAGTTGGCCCAACTCCAGTTCTGCTTCTGGTGTTGGAAGGACCAAACTTGGCCAGAGCGGAGCTGGGGAGCCCTGTGTGAAGCTGGCAGTCAAGTAGCTGCATCCTCCATTGAATATCTTGTTGTTCATTTGCAGCCCATGGAAATACTGCGGAGTTGTGTGCTTTAAGGTAAAATGAACCCAGCCAATTGTTTGCCATTTTAGCTTTGCTTTAGCCCCCTGACTACTTTATTTCTTCCTCCATGATTAGTTTGAAGCATAAGCAACACCTGCTGGTGAGAACAAAGTCTGTGAATGTGCTGAGCCATCCTCCTGGAAGAACAGATTTCATCAGTGCTGTAAGATCTGCATAAGTCACTCTAGAATAAAATAATCTTGAAAATCAGCCTTTGGACTCTGAGTTTGGAAGGGGTCTGCAAGGGCAGGTAACTGGCTCCTTTGCAGAGGGGCAAAGGAAGTGGTGAGGAGCAGGTGTGAAACAGCCCGAGCCTGGAAGCTACTTGGCCCTTCTGCAAGTCTGGGCTTGCAGCGAGCAGGCTCCTATCTTGGCAAAACTACTCGAAAAGTTCACATTTTGCTATTACAGAAAAATAGCTGCCTGGTTAAAGTAGAAAATCCAGTGTCACTGTTTGTGTTCATTGATTGTTTTTTAAAGAGCAGCAAAAGAAAGCAGGGAATAAAATGCAAATAGCCTGAGCTGGGGAACACGTTCCACCACATACCACAGAGGGTAATTACACATGGGCAAGTGTCACTTGGGCTTCTGTGTGATATCTCCAAGTGGAACGATTTCTTCCTCAGGTCGTGTTGTTGCCAGAGGACAGCGAGGGATCTTTCGAGTTCGATACTGTGAAATGAGCGGAGAGGCAACATTTTCCTGCAGCTATGCTGCCTAAAGCACAACATAAAATCGAGTACCTGCCAAGATATTTTCATTAAGAATCTCTCAAAATGGCCACAGCAGCAACACACGAGTATGGTCCCATTTCACCCCGTGAAGATACAAGGGAATCATCTGTTCAGGCTCAGCATGGGGCTGTAGTCCCCAAAGTAACAGCGATGCCTTTAATAAAGCTCATATTTCGCCCATGGCATTACCTAGTGCCAGGGTGGGTACCCGATGCTGTGATGCACTTAGGAAGAATTGTATTATTTTAATAGGAAAAGGTGCATTTTTTTTAGACTCTTGGTTAATATGTGTTTCTTGATACATTCACAAGTGCCAGGTTGTACTCTCTGTTTTTAAGACTTGGAGGCAAAGGAAAGTGGAGGGACATGGTCCTAGGTATCCTAAGCTCCTGATTTGGAATGACTTCCTGATCGTGAAGCAAACTCAGCTCTGTCCCTTGATGCTTAAAAATAAAATAAAATAAAATAAAAATAATTAAAAAAAAAAAAGGTAACTATATGTGGAAGTGTTTCCTGGACGTGGTGGAACTTGTGCTCCGGCTCCAACACCTGAGGAGTGGCCTGTGGCCGCAACGCCTTGGAGACTTGGCCCTGTGAGGGGCTCCCCCGGGCCCCATTCAGGCCTCAGCAGCGATGCTAATCGCTGTAATTTATTGCACAGAAAATTGCCCTTGCAGATGCCTGAGCAAGATAAGAGATGCAGGGGAAGCTGCGGAGCACGGAGGGAGACATTTCTCCACTGAACGGAGCGGACGTGTCGTGCTCTGCGCTGACGTCTGAGGTGACTCTTGTCCTTTGAGCAGCATCTTTACGGAGGCAGCAGCTGAGGAATCAGGGCCTGCGAGCACGGACCCAGACAGCGAGTATCCGAGCGGCAGGAGCGTGGAAATACTGCTCAGAATCGTGCATCTGAGTACAGCTTGGACTGCTTAGTCTTTGTTGTTTTATTTCCAAAAAAAAAAAAAAAAGCGTTTTTAAGGGCACTTCTATGGAACTCTTTTACAATGAACTGTACCTGGTGTCTGTGAAGCACATTTGCAGACGGAACAGACATGCAGAGACGTTCTGGGGTTTAAGATTTAGGGTTAATCCCCTCGTGTCAGAGCGCAGGTGGCAGCGCCTCCCATCTGACCATCTGAGCAGCACTGCAACCATCCCGGCGAGGCGGGCGAGGGCCCGCGACTCCGGCTCAGCGCGCGCCCCGGCCCCGCGCGCCCCCGCCGCGCGCCGCTCCC
>JAVCKT010010355.1:0-19270 GCA_032273925.1 Rhynchotus rufescens | reverse complement strand
CATTTCCTACCTTTTTACTTTGCAAGCAAAACTATGCTGTAGGAAGTGTTATATTTATGCCTGTACTCCTGTAAGTTGTAGTTGTTTTGGGGAAACCTTTAGTATGTTAAAAGATGCAAGTAATGCAAAAATAAGTCTTAGATATGAATTGCTGCCTCTTCTTCCAAGTTGCTACAGATTTGGAAGAAGGCAATTCCGGAGAAAGCAAGATGGGAGGTGCACTCTTAAACCCTCAGTTCTTTATTATATTTCAGCTGAGAGCTGACTTGGGAACCTTGAACACTGACTTCCAACACCATCCAGCAGTTCTGCCAAAGCTGATTCAGCTATAGATGAGCAATGGGCATCCTCCTACTAGATGTTAAGCAGAGAAATGAGAGGTGTTCTGAAGTACTGTAAATATTAATTGGACAATACCAGCATGTGCTTACCTCTTCCTGCTTAGGAACACTTTGAATTTTAGTGACTAAGTTAAATGTCCTTTTTCTATGTCAAGATCTGTAATAGTTGTAAGGATTATGAGTAGTATTGCCAGTAGTAGTATTGCCAGACAAAGAAAATTGTCTAATTTTCAGGAATTTTTCAGCAAATTCAAAGGTTTTGGTGAATATCTCAGTGTAAGAGCTGTGTCATGTCCTGAGTGTCTGTCTTCATCTTCTTTCTAATGCCCATCTCTTGACTGATTTTAATTTTCCTGCTATTTTCAGGATTCCCTGTGGACCCACGGAAAGTTCTGATTGTAGCTGGCCACCACAATTGGATAGTAGCTGCATATGCCCATTTTGCTGTTTGCTACAGGTATGAACGTGGTGGCTTGGCTTGCCGCAGAAATCTAGCAAAACTAGGATAGACTTCTTGAGGACTTGCTTGATCCTAGCAAATTTGTTTACTCTGACTTGACTGTGGAACACATTTAATATGCTATAAATATGAATTGTCTTTGCACATGTAAGCAAGCTGTTTGATAGAAACTTAAATTTTACTACCTTGATGGCAATTCTTGCTGCTGTAAAATAGATTGAAATGATGGACTTCCCTGAACTGTTGCTAGTTCTCTTTTACCACCCCAAATATTTGCGGAACAGTTTAGGTTTCAACTCTGGATTTACCCTTCTGTAGGGGAAAGAAGAGTTGTTACTTGTTTTAACTGGCAAATGTTATTTTAAAGCAGATTTGAGGGTTATTTCTGAAGGATTCCTTTAAAAAAGTTCTTCCTGCTCTATGGATTTGAAACAGACTGTGAAGTCTGGAAATTATGAATATGAAAACTTCAAATGGCTCTTTGGTTTCTGCTACGTGCATGACAAACCTCCTTCTAAACTTGAGGATGTTTGGCTTAGCAGAGCTGTTTTAGCATTTGTTGCCTTATGATGGTTGCTAAGTGGAGAGTTTCTTTAAATAAATTGTTGACAAATTGGGTAGTTTTTAAGTTCATATGAAGAAAAGTGCAGCCTTCATATTTCAGAAACTGTTTTCTTTAGTTCACATTTGATAGTTCCAATTTTTCACGGTGATGCTCTTTCAGTGAAAGGTAATGCTTTAAGAAGAGCTGCTACCTAAAATAGCCTAGCATTGCTGTTGTAGCGTGATCAGAAACAGCAGGGATGAAAGAAAGGGATAATGTGAAAAGCTTCTTTTTGGTTGCTGTCAAGCTGAAGCTGTATTTAGCCTTTTGCACCGTACTGAATACTAACTTATTAGCTTAAATTAAATCACATGCAACTTTCCTTTTGTATTCACATCTGCAATTCATTTTTTTTCTCTGATGTGTGCTAAACGTGGTTTCTCTTGCTCTGCTTAATGTTCTTGTTCTCAGTTACGCTTGATAGAGTCTGACCTGGGAGGAATAGGGACTTGCTATTGCCTTTGTGCTGCTTGTCTCTCCTCAGGATTTTCTCTCTGTTTGCTTTGGCTGCCAGCTCCCTGAAATGCAAAGGTCCATCTCTTCCCTGCTTGACGGTCTACTTAGTGAGACTTACCACTGTTGAGCTTGAGTCATTAGCAGTGCTCTTGATGAAGGCAGGTCAGACTTGAAAGGTTGACGTGAGAAGGCACAGGTCGATAGGCCAACTGAAATAGTTCTTCATAGTGACCCAACGTAGCAGCCTTGTCTTGACTGACTAGTTTTTATTCTGGATCTTGTGGAAACTACAGGAATATCATGGCGGTATTTTTCCTCCTCCTTGCTGTTCTTAAATAGCACTTAGTGACAAACAGTTTTTCTTCTGTCCTGTGTCTTAGTATGTGTTAATTTCTTATATATTGACAAGTAAAAATGCCAAAACTTTTTTTGGGCAATGCTTGAGAAGATACTTAAATCTACATCCTTCCGGCCGCAAATTTAAATGTAGTTTGCTTTGATCTGTATGCTGCAGTCAAATCATGTGATTTTAAGATTCTCATGAAAATAATATGAAAGCAACAACTGAATTTTAACTAGAATCACTTTTCAAAGTGGTAATTTTTAAAGGAGTAGACAGTGAATGCTTAAGAAATGAATGTGATCTTTTAGGTTGCTAATAAATAGTATTTAAATATTTGTTATTCTTATTAGCAAGCTCTGACAAAGTAGAATGGATCTTAAAAATAGTATTTTTTCCACTAGAAAAATAGTTGAAATTTTAAAAATTTAATAGGTTTATCTGCATACCTTGGTTGCATTCAAAGGTTTATGGCTGTTGCAGTCCTGCTCTTACGTCACTTCTGCATGCTGCATGGCAGGGACACAGCAGTCCGTGGTGCTTTCAGCAACGATGCAATGCTGAAGTGGAAAAAAAGGCCAGAGTTTGCCCTATTTTATATGTTTAACTAGAAGTTCAAACCTGTTATTTTGTAGCTTAGCCTTTGTAGCTACAACTGGAACATGCCATCCCATCCGTTGGGTCAGGCTGGGACTCAGCAGCGTCTTCCTGCGTCTCTAATGTCTGCTCCCTGTTGCCTCCCCCTCTTACCTTTCAGGATCAAAGAGTCGTCTGGGTGGCAGCAGGTGTTCACGAGCCCCTATCTGGACTGGACCATTGAGCGGGTGGCTCTCAATGCAAAGGTGGTTGGAGGGCCTCACGGAGACAAGGATAAAATGGTAGCAGTGGCCTCAGAGAGCAGCATAATCTTGTGGAGCATTCAAGATGGTGGTAGCGGCAGTGAGATTGGTAAGTATAATTGCTTGGTTTTATTTGGGTTATTTTATCTACTATGAAGAAATCCGTGAACTTGTTTTGACCAGCTGGTAATGTTCAGTAAGCACATTCACAAAGTGGCGCAACAAGACGCAATACAGCCACATGTTAGAGCATATTACCTTTTCTTGTCTCTTATTAGAGGAATCCTTTCTTTCTCAAAATCAAAGAGATGCATAAGAAATTGGTCCCTTTGCTGGACAGAGACTAGCTAACTTCCTGCTTGGTTCGGTTTGAGTTCTTATATGAAGAAGCAAATTAGATTTAAACTTTTCCCTGGATTTACATTCAAACGTAGGCACAAGGGAACTAAGCTTCTGACATGTCAAGCTGCAGACACTGGGTAGTTCTCTTTTCCTTGCCTTTGTCTTATTAAAGCCATATTTTACGTGCAGATGGTGAAGAGATTTCAGTTTTCTGTGAAATATAATTCATAAATGGAATTTGGAAGAGGATAACTTACTCTTTTTCTAACTTGGTTGTCTATGTAGGGAAGAAGCACACTGCCTGAATTACAGCTTGTACTTGGTATTGAAGGGCAGCAAATACGAGAGGCTTTAAAACAGCAAGAAGAGATTGTTTTCAGAAGTAAATGTTCCTCAGTACTGATCAGATGGTTTTATCTGACTCACTGCTGTTCAAATACAGGGCAAGTTTGGGAGGCAGTGAGGGGGCTGATTTCCCTAGCCTGAACCCTGATGTTTGAGCACTGCTGTTGTATAGTAACAGTCTGTTTTCCCTGGCAGCAGCTCCTGCAATCACATGGTAAATAAGCTTAGTACAAAGCATGATGGCAGCTTTCCTATGCAGACACTTCTCTGAAAGTGACTGCTGACTTGATTGGTATTTAGATATACCTACATACTTGAAGTAGTAAGAATTAATGTGGTCATTTATTAAAATAAATTTTAAAAAAAGTTTTGATACATTTGCCTTTAAAAGAAGAGTGTACTTTAAAAAGTTTCTAGTTTTATTACTGACTTTATTACTGACTCTAGTTTTATTACTGACTTTTGCTTCTCTTTGTATTGGAATGAATGGAAGCCCTACGTTGGTTAAGGAGAAGGGGAAAGGCAGTTGTTTTGCAAGAGATCATGCAGCCAAGTAGTGTCCTTTTATGATTCATGGAGTTTTTGTATGCTTCATGCTATTTAAAAATTATGAAATGTGTGACTAAGTTGAATGTGAAATCACTGTTAGCACGGAGAAAATATTCTCCCCGAGGAGCCTTTTCTCATATGCTGCCCTCGACCAAATCTTGCACTAATAGGCAGGGAAGAGTTTGCATGACAGCTGTGCTTCTTAGTAGGTGCTGCTTTAAGCACCATGCTCTTCTGCTCCTCTTGTAGGAGCAACGTTTTCTGGCTGAATTTTGCTGCTTGGGTTGTCCCAGGGTTTGCAGTGAGATACATACAGCAAAATTCCAGATTTTTGGAAATGAAGTATGAGGACACGCATGTGCTGTTGTGCTGGGTTAAACAGGCCGCGCTGCTTGGTATAACTGGTTAAAATATAGAAGTTTTAATAGCAGTAGCTTAAATACAGCTGCCTGTTTTCTGGTTGTGGCACAGGCTTACAGTCCTGCTTTGGGTGGGAGAACGGGCACGTTGCTACCGCCTTGTGAACGAAACTCCTTGTTCCAAGCAGCCCCGGGCCCGGGCAGCAGCCGGCTCGGAGGACCGTGGGCGCTGCCTTCTTGGCCGCGGAGTCTCCAGGCGGCTCGTTTCCCTTCAGGGTGACTTGCATAAGGCACTGCTGCCGGATTGCTGCAGTAAGCAGGATTGTACTGAGAGGGGCCCTTAAGACAGGAGTGTCTGTCATTACATATAGCATCGCCTGCCCTGTGCATGGGTCTCTGAGTTGTTGAGCCTAAGCAGGAGTGACACTTTGGATTTCTGCAGGCCGTTCAAGCTGTCTTCCTAGATTTCCTGGAACCTCATCCTTCTCTGGAGTACTGGAGTAATCAATTCTAGTTATTCCTCTGTTACTTTTCTTAATTATTATTATTATTGCCCTTTTTATGTGCCCTGTACTATTGGATCTTATCTGTGTTAGATGCTTATTTTTTGCCCTGAAAGACAGCCTAGCATCCTAATTAAAACGTAAGTTACACACCAAGCTTCCTGAGGTTCATTCTTGCCGTGTAACAGAGGGCTGGCTCTTGCATGGGAATGACATTTTATTTATTTGAATTTGTCCAAAATAATGTTGGGAAGTTTTCAAGCTATTGGATGCTCTTATTTATAGACTGGGGCTGCTGCAGTCAGTGAGGAGTGATATAAATATGTAGAGCGAGTAGTGTTGATAACAAATTGTGAGTAAAACTTGATAATGTAAAGTGTAATGACTTTTACAGCTAAAGAGGATGGGCATGCACTTAGCAGCTATGGAAGCTTAGTTGGGAGTTACAGGCTGGGTTACTTAAAGAGACTATTTAAAAGGCTGTTTAGCTGTTAGACATGGAGATGAACTCAGACTTCCTTGGTTTGGTGCAACTTTTAAGTGATGTGGTACAAAATAAAGGACGCCATTGGAGTTTGCAGCTCAGTAAAAATAATACTGGGCCTGTGAGGGGACTGGGAAGCTCCAGAGAGGTCAGATTCCTTGGGAAGGTAGTATATGGCCTTCTCAAGGCACTGCTAAACCCTCATGGTGAAATAGTTACAAATGTAAAGAATTTATGTAGATAAGATTAGAATGAAAAAAAATGGTAAAGTAATGATTACCTTTCCCCAGAATAGAGATGATACATTGTAGCCTTATTTCATTTCCAAAATATGTTTTAAGACTATCTGTATTTGATTGTACTTTAAAAAATGAATAGGAACTTTTAGTACTTTAAAAGGTATTTGCAAATTAGAAATTTTGAAAAGGTATTTGAAAATGAGTGTGGCACAAACCTGTCTGTCTAGCAAAGCCATGGAATTACTGCTGCTTAAATGACACTTCATAGTCATAGATAAATAAAAACAAATTAACCTATTTGCTGTAATAGGGTATTTAAGATGTATAAAGCCATTTGAGACTTTGGATTACAACTGGCTATAGAAAAAATAAAGGCGGCATAGTTTGCATAAGCTCTTCTTTCCCTTGTCTCTCCCTTTTCTTCCCCAGTGGATGGAGTGCACCAGCAGAGATGACATCACATGGTGGTTTAATTTAATGGAATCCAGTTTTCTTGCAGTGTCTGTCACCTAGTGCACTGTTCCTTACCTGCTGCAATAATAAATGTGACAAATATAATAGTGGAGATTCCATTGTTACTGTTTCTTTTTCGCTTTATTTTAGAAGAGCTTCACAGACTCTTCATTTTTTGTAGGAGTGTTCAGTCTCGGAGTCCCTGTAGATGCCCTCTTCTTCATTGGCAACCAGTTGGTGGCTACTAGCCATACAGGGAAGGTGGGAGTGTGGAATGCTGTGACTCAGCACTGGCAGGTGTGTTCAACTCAGACCATTTCTTTCTGCATCAATTCTAATGAGCTGACGTATTGTGCTGGTGAAAAGAGAATGAAAGAATGTGTGACGTCCTCAGCCCTCACCTGGGTCTTGGTGCCTGCCACCTGTGGGTAGAGTGGTACTAGCAGCCATGCTTTTAAATAAAAGGACATGCACTTTGGAGTAATAAATGTCATCTATGAGTATCTCTAAACTTCCATGTGCAGTACTAAATTTGTAAGTGGTGCTGTAAATGAGGGACTCTCCTTCAGCAGAAATATGCATGGTGCTTGAAAGATGGATGTGCTGCATCTGCATGCATTTGGCTGCTCTGATTTTTATTCCTGCTATCAAAATGAAAATGCATTTTAAATAGATCCTTGGAGTCTGTATGAATCTGAGAAAGAGTTGAGCATTCATGTGCCTAACAAAGCTTGTAACACAGCCAGATGTACATCTTTATGTATGTATGTCTCTGGCGCAAAGCCTGGATGCAGAAAAATCCAAAAATTGCCTTGCAAATCCCAAGAGGCAGAACACACTTGGGGTTTACTCTTATGTCTTCAGCAATGTTTCCTGACTAAGTTTTGATTCAGCCCTTAAGTGACAGCACTGTTAACAAATAATACAAGTAATAAGCATGGGGTAGTGCTGCTTCTGACACCGACCCAGGCACAGTACATTGATCTTGAATTAAAGCACTTTTTTCAAGACCTATTGAAGCTTTGCAATATATTCTGTTAATGAAAATATAATGCTATGTGACAAGTTGGAATTTGATGCTGTTTGCTAAAGGAGCAAGTTATAAAAGAATAAAAACCAGTCCAATGCACCTGCATTCTTTATACAGGTGGAGGCACAGAGAGCTTTCCATTTACCATACTTATTCCACAGTTCAGTTGATCATTCCTGAGGTGTTGAAAGCATTTCTTACTAAAGCACAGAAAATAATTAGAGGTGGATATCTACCACAAGATGTCACAAAACAAGTTTTTCAGAGGAAGGAAATGTGTTCATTTTGAAAGAACAGTTTCAGGGGGCTTTCTTTGCAGCAGACCCTTTTGCTTGTATTAGTAAAGAGGACCTATAGGAGAATGGGGATTTTCCTCATCTTTCTTGAGAACAAGTTCTTCCTGTAGAATCCTGTAAATACTTAAGTGACCGAGTTGTACCTTTGATCCTCAAATGCCTCATGAGAATGCATGGTACTTGCATAGGTCCTTCAGTGAGTTGCTTATTGCTTTGGGCTCTGCACGTATACATACCTGTTGCAGTGTGAGAGGTTTTGGAGAGCAGGGTATGCCAGTGCCTGTGTCCCATTCAGACCAAGATCTTGGTTTTATTTTGAGTTTTCTTTCCTGATGCCTTTCTGTCTTTTTCTTTGGAATTGCTTTTTCTAACCTCTACTTTAAGAAGGTTTATTTTGTGCCAGTTAGTTATCCTTCCTTAAGCTATGAATTTTGCACTTGATATAATTCATCCTGAGGTTATGGCTCTGACCTCTGTCTCTAATCGTTTTTGGCATCTCCTTCCTGAGTCTTGTAGATTTGGGCAGATTGGCCGAGGTAGATTTCCCTACTACTTAACTCCTCTGGCTATATTTTGGTGGCATGCAATAAGGAGACAAGTTTGTGGGTGCTAGATATATCCTCAATGAACTATCTAGTACAGGAGTGCTTAGAGGCAGAATACTTAGTGATGTAGAACATGGAGGAACAGAATATAGATGCAATAGAATAGGGCAGAAAAAAAGTATTTGACAAGTGAGGATTCTCACTGGCTGTGTCCTGCTATTCATTGATGTTAAATGTTACTCTGCTTCTTAGCAGAGGAAAAATAGCTCACGTCTCAGCAGCTGCAATTTCCAATTCCCTTCTGGTGTCCTTATCTCTGCTGCAGAAGAAATGTCCTTGTTCTGTCCAGTGTCTCCCATTTGGCTGCTCAATCTCTGTTCTTGGAGCATTGTAGAGCCTCATGCAGGACACAGGGCTGGTGTTCTTGCTGAAAGCCATTTGGATCCTCTTGCTTAATCCTCTGCTTGCAGTTATCATGCTATCTGCAAGGGGATCTGTAAAAAGTGGTGCATCTTTGTATATGTGGATGGGTTGCTGCTGCCTCGGTTAGTTTTTTTAAACATTTTGCCGATGGGAGAACTTCCTGGTACAGCTTTTGTGCCACAAGTACGCTGCATCCTCAGCCGGAGATATGTAGGTGCTGAGATTTTAGTTTCTTGTTCTTTTGTTCTTGTCCCGCATCTTTAAAGTCATCGGGAAAGAGTCTTTTCATAGTTGGGTCAGGCTGCTTGATGCCTCATTTAATTAGATATAGAGTTGATTTGATATTGATTATGGGAAGAACTAGAAGAAATATTTATATTAAACAGATAGAAATATATGGAGTACAGGAAAAAAAAAGTGCGAGTTTGTGCCTGTTTTGAATCTTGTGGATAAAATGCCTTTTGATGGCTTCTTCCTCTGGGATGAAGCAAGAAAGTTCCTTGGGGTTGGGGCTCATAGGTGCAATACGTGAGTTCTTGTTTTGAGATCTTTCTCTGTCCTCCCTGCCCCCGAGGAAATATGGAAATATCCACATCTTTGGAACCTGGACAGCAAAGAGATGTCTGACCTCAAATCACAGACCAAAGAACTATAACAAGGTTGCCTGCCAATTTACTTAATGTGAATGGACTGTTCTGTAAAGACGAAATCCTAATGGGGTTGGAGATTTTTTTTTCTTTATTTTGAATCTACTATAGGTTTAGATCACCTTGGGGACTAGGAGGAGACTGCAAAGAAGAACTGCGCGTTAAGGACAGGTTAGGGAGATGTTATCTAGTTTCCCTGCACAGCAACCTCTAATGAGATGCCATAGTAGGTATAGGGCAGAAAGTGCCAAGTACATTCATTTTGGTAGCAAAAGAAATAGCCTTTCTCTCTTGAATTTTCATTGAAACCTCCTCATGGAGACTGCTCCTCTAGAGCAGTTGTCAGTTGTGCTGGCTTGAATGCACAATTCTGAAGAACTCCTTGACTTACGAGTTGGTTTGTTAGAGGAACACAGATTGGTGTCTACCAGCAGCACTTTGAGTGCCATTGCCTGTGCAGCTGTGACTCCACAATAGCTTCAGTCCAGCACCAAATGCACCTGGTCTTCAACAGAATGTACCAAAAATGTCTGGAAAAACACCAAAGAATGTGCAAGCCCAAATTCTTTGACTACTATTTTTTTTCTCTCTCTCTCTTCTGTTTGCATTAGGTTCAGGATGTCGTCCCTATCACAAGCTACGATACGGCCGGCTCTTTTCTGCTGCTTGGCTGTAACAATGGCTCTATCTATTATATAGGTAAGAGATGGGGGCAAGGCATCAAGGGGACAAGGGAATTGGTTCTGGGAAGCTTTGTTCCTGAACAGACTCTTAGCTTGTTTTGAGTCACATCAGAGCATCGCTGTCCATTCAGAGAAATAACCAATAGTCTCTTCCCCACAGACATGCAGAAGTTCCCGTTACGAATGAAAGACAATGATCTTCTAGTGACAGAATTGTACCACGATCCCTCCAATGATGCTATTACAGCACTCAGCGTCTACCTCACACCAAAAACAAGTCAGTATTGTATTTTATTGATGGTTCTGGAAGCTCAGTGGGGATCTGTACAGATTCTTTTTCTTCTTTTTCTGAATGGCCTCTTTCTGTTGAAGCATAGCAGGGTCAAAGCAGCCACAACAGCGCAGCACATAAGCACTGCAGTTTTCTGTATTTAATTGTCCTTAAATGAATGATCAACATGGGTAGGAGCTGAGTCTTCTTCGCATCTGTGCATTTGTACATATGTATAATGTTTAAAATTATGTAGATATATGCTTGTATCTCATGCATTATGCATTAATATGTAATGTAGTAACATAGTATACTGTATATCATTACTTGTACATAATGTACATTTGCTGTTTATAGCACTTTTACACAAGATATACACTTAGATTATGACTTGTATTCACTGAAATGCTGTGTCAAGTTTTTGGGAGAATGAGAGAGCTTTTCTCTGTCATATAACTTTCTCATAATCAGTATAGTAAAAACTTTAGATATGTAGCAACAGCGACTGAACAATGGTCAGCTGTTGTGTCTATGCGCTTTCTGTAAGCATGGCACTGCTATCTTTTAAACTGGGGGAAAAAAATGCCGCCCCAAAACACAGCTTGGAGGAACTGTTTATTTCCCCATATCTTTACTGATAATAAGGTGACCTTTCTAACTGTAGTCATGCCTGTTGTTGCCCTGCCTTTGCATTTGCTTCCCAGTAAAGCAGAAGTAAACAGTGTGTGGCACATATTGACCATGTCACTGCAAAGACTGCCAAAATACCCTCTTGGAATTTAGAACAACATCTTTAAATGACTTTCTCTGTTCCTTCCTTTAACCTCCAGGAGGGAGGAGAGAATGGAGGGGAAGACGATAGAGTTGAAAAGCATAGTATGTAATAGAAAAACTTTTTTTCCCGTGGTACAACTTGCTGTCTGTTCATGAAGGGGGAAAAAAAGTGAATAATGTTTAAAATAAGTACCTCTCTTATTGTAGAAGCTTGAAAGTACTCTTCTCTATTGCCTCATTCCCTGCCCTCAGTGAGACAAACTCGCACCTGAGAAGAACTGTGTTCTCGCCCACTGTAGGTGTAAGTGGCAATTGGATTGAGATTGCCTATGGCACCAGCTCTGGAGCAGTGAGGGTGATCGTACAGCACCCTGAAACAGTGGGGTCTGGACCTCAGCTCTTTCAGACTTTCACAGTTCATCGCAGTCCTGTTACAAAGATCATGCTGTCAGAGAAACATCTGGTGTCAGGTAACGGGTATCTTCTGTTTGTGTTGGTCGTTCTTCCCTCCTTCTGCCTCTTAAAGCACTCGCATATTTTGCCTTGTAACTTGCTTTGTTTCTGTGTACGATAGAACTGGCTTAGCCAGGGTTGTTGGTGAGATTTGTTTAGCTCCTCATTCTTAGAGTGAAGACTTCTTAAAGCCTTTAGTGTTTAAAAGACATTGGCTTTATATAAACAGATGCTAGAAGAACTAAATTTTTGTGTCTTTTTCCAGTGTTGCCAGTAGCAGGGAATTTTTTTTTTTAAACAAATGCATCTCTATCGAATCTCATTACTGTGATCCAGGCCTTTAGGACTTGTCTTGTTTGAAATAAACTATAGGTGCGGACTCTCTCAGACCTTAATGACTGTGGAACATCTGCATCCCACATGCCCTGGTTTGTTTCTTGACTTTGAGGGAGGAGTCAAAAATTACTAGTAAAAAAGACATCAACAACAATTCATAGGCTGCTAGGCAATTGCCTAGAGTTGCTAGATGACATGACATTGACTAGATGCTGCTTGGTCACTCAATCTTGAAAAGTTCTGCTACAGAAATTGTAGAGAAGTTTATCTTGAAAGTGTTATCATCCCTTGTAAATGGTATTTACACACCTTTCCCCTCCTTTCCAGTGTGTGCTGATAACAACCATGTACGGACATGGACTGTAACTCGGTTCCGGGGCATGATCTCCACTCAGCCAGGCTCAACACCTCTTGCATCATTCAAAATCTTGTCCCTGGAGGAAGCAGAGAGTCACGGCAGTTACAGTTCTGGAAATGACATTGGTAGGACATGTGCTCAGCTTTACTGGTCTCATAAAGGCTCAACAGTGGCTTTGAAATCCCATATTAAGCAAATCAACTGGAGCTCTTCCTATATAATGCTGGAAGTACATACTCATATACTCACCAAGCAAATATTTATAGCTTGCGCTTTATAAAGTGAATACAGTGAATCTTTGAAGGTGATAAGAAAGAGAGAAGAACTTTCTGTCACAAAAGCTGTATGTTTTCTCTGAGCAAACTGCCTTTTCCTTTAAAGGAGAGAATGATAGCAAAGGAGACTGCATTGAAGCAGATGACCATGGCAAGATTTGAGTTTACCGCAATTTTCCAATTAACTGTTCAGCTAGGCTTAAATATTGCACAGCTGAAAAAATCTTAAATGAATTTGAAGTTTTGACAAAGTTTGCTAAGACCCTCAAACTGCAAAAGCAAAGGATAAAGGAATGTTGCTATAGCAAGACAGTCAAGGAAGATATGCATTTGATAAATATAGGTGCCTAGGTACCCAGAAATAGTTTCCATCAGTCTTTGAGTCTTGCAAATGAACTTTGATCACTGGCACGCTCAGTGAATACAGGGTGGGATCAAGGACATGACAAGAAATGATTTAGCTGTTAGATGACTTCTAGAAGCTGCAAAGTAAGAAAGCATTTACTTACTCTTGCTATGAGAGCCTACTGTAGGGCTCTGTTACACAGTAATTCAAGTGAAACTCAAGGATGAGTTCCTTTAAAATCAGTCCAGCCAAAAACCTGCAGTGGGTTCTAACTATTGGGTGGCTTTTTCTAACTATTTTTCTTCTTTGATTCCCTGAAGGTGATGCTTTAAAATTGCAGTAGTTGCATTAATAAGAATTTGGGTCCTCAGGAGCATATGTGGGAGGGGAAGAGAGCAAGGGAACGGAAACAAACAAGCCAAGTGATCTTTTTATTCTCTCTAGGACCTTTTGGTGAGCGCGATGATCAACAGGTGTTTATTCAAAAAGTTGTTCCCATCACCAATAAGCTGTTTGTAAGGCTGTCTTCAACTGGGAAAAGGTACCTGCATGGTATTACTGAATTTCCTGGACAGTCTCTGCTGAGGAGTGCAGTGCTTGACTTGGGGTTCTCTTCCTGTAGAATCTGTGAGATCCAGGCAGTTGACTGCACTACCATATCATCATTTACTGTGAGGGAATGTGAAGGATCCAGCAGAATGGGCTCCAGGCCACGCCGCTACCTCTTCACTGGCCACGCAAATGGCAGCATCCAGATGTGGGACCTGACCACAGCTATGGACATGGTTAATAAGAGTGAAGACAAGGGTAAGTTGTGGTGCGGGTCTTTTTCTGCTCTCACACAAGCCTAAAGACAGTAAGTGGACTAAGAGCTGTCTCTTTCAGACATTGGAGGTCCAACAGAGGAAGAGCTGCTGAAGTTGCTTGACCAGTGTGACTTGAGCACCTCTCGCTGTGCTACACCCAACATCAGCCCTGCCACCTCGGTGGTTCAGCCCAACCGGCTGCGGGAATCCAACTCCAGGTAGGTCACAGAGGGAAGGCATTGGCTGCAAGCACCAAAGAGTTTAAACTGCAGGCACGTGAAGACCAGTTTGGTGACCTGAATAGTGCAGCTAAACCCCTAATTCCATGACCTAAGAAGCCTCTTGGACTACACCTGCATATACTGCTAGATATCTGTTGGTTTATACATATGCAAGTTAAAGTATTTTCAGAGGTTGTGATGTAAGCGAGTTGGAAGCTCCTGTGGTGGGGAGTTGAGTATATGGCTGCTTTATGGGGATTGACAAGAGTGGGATGGAGCAGGGCATGGAAAAGAACCGCCTATTTTTCTGCACTGACCATCTGCTCTCTTTGTTTCTTTTCAAGCCTCCAACTACAGCATCATGAAACAATCCATGAAACGGCCACGTATGGCTCTGTGCGACCGTACAGAGAAAGTCCCTTGCTGGCAAGAGCCAGGCGCACAGAGAGCTTCCACAGCTACCGGGACTTCCAGGCCTTTAGCTTGTCCAGCAAGAGCCCGGTGGAAAAGGCAGTGGCTGCAAATGGCACCTCGAGCCAGCCGGAGGCCAGGAAGGCGGCAGCCGAGGGCGGAGCGGCCGACAGGAAGGCAGGGCCGACCGCAGCGCTCGAGGCGCGAGGCCCGGGCCTGGCGGATGCAGGTGGGTGCTGCAGTTCAGACGTTCACCGGCTGCCAGAGGGGTCTCTGGAGCTCAAAAAACGAGGGCCAGAAGAGGAGAGTGAAACCAAAGCAGAGAGCAAAAAGAAAATGGGATTTGAGGGAGCTGGGTTTCTGGGAAGGAAGAAGGTGCCTCTTCTGGCCTCGGCCTCACCAATCCTTGCAGAAGGCGGCCCTGAATTACCTGGCGCAGCTTCTCCCTCACCCACCAAGACAGCCGCTTCACCGCGCCACCGCAAGAATGACTCATCCTGCCAAGACTCTGGCTTGTGAAAATGTGACTGGTTGCAAAGGTGCAGATAGCCTCTGGCCAGGAGCAGACATAGCATTGTGTGGTGCAGGGTCCTTGGTGAAGGGGGTTTTGTTCTCAAGTGCAGAATGAGGCTTGCGAGGAGGCAAGTTAAGAGAAGGCGCGGGGCTGCCGCCAACACGCAGCGAGCCCTCCTGTTCTGCACGGCTTCATGTAACGCTCCCCCATGTAGTACGGTACTCGGTGCAAAATATTGTTGTGCATTCTTGCGTAAACACGGTCAGGCTTGTGCTCGATGTTGTATTTGTTGTTTTGAGGGGCGGGAGAGTAAGAGAGGATACAGGGTGGCTCAGGGGGAGATGCCTTTCAGACAGCCATGCACTGCTCTGCAGAGCTGCCGCTGTCCTGGCCTGCTTCACAGGGCAGCCTCCCAAAGCTTGTTTTATGAATGGGATACATACGGCACCCTTGCTCTGGATGCTGCTGATGGAGATTGGAGATGTTTTGTTTGGATTATGGAGAAAGCTATTTAAAATAGCATATTATATTGCCTCTTATTGCTAATAAATTGCCAGAGAAGTGTTGTTTGTGCTTTCTGAAAATGTCTGGTGCCAGATGATGGGTCATGCTGATTGTCACTGAGAACATGCATAAAGATAAACTTGATGCAGTACACAGAACTGTCAGTCTCGTGAGGGTTTCCTTGTCACCTTCTCCGGGGAAAAAAAAAAAAAGGACAGATGAATAGGGGGGTAGGTCGGCCATTGGAGTATAATTCTCAACTACAAGGGCTGTGATGTTGTACAAGATGTTTCCTACCTTAGTTGCACTGCTTGATGTTGGGTGGTGAACAAATCCTGTTGCCTGTAGCTCTTCAATATGCAAGTAAAGGGGAAAGCTGTGACAGGGACTGTTAAACAGGGACCAGGGGAGTATTTCCGACTCAAAGACAGCATGTGTCCAGTTGAGCATTATTTGATGGCTTTTATTATTATATTATTACTTGAGTAGGGTGGGACAGGGAGAGGTAGAGAATGAAATTGCAAAGCACAACATGCCACAGTAATTCCTTTACTTGTTCTATATTGTACCCACACAGGAACACAATTTTGTTCTGGAGAACAGACATAGCCTTCCACACAGCATAGCTGCTTTTAGCCACATGCTGCATTTTTGGACAGGTAAAGATTGTCCTTTTCTTAAAAAAAAAAAAAAAAAAAAAAAAAGAAAAAAAAAAAGTGAGAAATAGAAAAGATACAAAAATTAAAAACCTGCATCTTCACAGCATTTACTACTGTAGGACTTGGGGATTTACAAAATGTTCTCGTCTTACCTTCTCAAGAAATCAGTACTAACAGAAAATTTGAACTGTATGTTAAGAAGAGGGGAGGGGTGGGAAAAGAAAAAGCTGAGTGACCCCCTCCAGTGAACAGTTCTTCTGTGTCCCAGGTAGTGGGTAGGGGATGGGAAGCAGCAGCCATACGTGCACTGCAACGTCCATAGTGGCTGTTTTTGGCAACGCACCCTCCTCCCCTTGTCTCGAAGGTGCCTGTGCGACTCAGAGGTGGGTATCAGTGAATGTGGTGTGCTCCTTGGTCACAGTGCTGAAGCCTTTGATGACGCTGACAAGATCATCCTCATCCAGGTACCGCTAGGGAAAAAAAGGAAAGCAATTCCCATTAGCCCTTCCTTCCACCCTCCTCCCATCCCTCCCAGAGCAACAGGGCTCCTTACCAAGCCACGACCACTCGTGCCGTGATTGCGGATGAAGGCGTCCCAGGCTGACTCCTCTGCAATGGACTTCTTCTTGTCGTAGATGTCAATGAGCTGGCTCACACTGCGGTGGAGAGAGGCTGGCGAGTAGGGGCGACTCAGCCGGCTGGGAATCTGCGCCACCGAGGCCATGTGGGCACTGCGGTTGCTTCTGGGGGAATCATCTCCTGGGATTTTAGTATCTGCCAGCCCCTAGGAAGAGAATAGAACAATCAGTAAATTAAAAAAAGAAATAAAGGGAATGATCTGAAACACTTCAACTAACAAAAGAAGAAAGAAGAAAAAGTTCATGCATTAAAAATCATATATCATAAAAATCATATCTATAAAAAGGAAAAGTAGACCTTTCCCCTCCCCTGGTCAGAAGACAGTAGTACAAGAAAAATTCATTTTAAAAAAAAGCAGGATTTTCCTGACATTTTTTTTAAAATTTGAATTAGTTGACTGGCATAGGTCCCAAAGTTTTTCACCAGAATGATACGCCAGCCTTGCAGAGCAAGACTTGCTGTTTTCTCATTTAGCATGAGGAGGGAGCAGGCATTTGCCCTCCAGGGAAAGCACACGCCGCGCAGGATGCCTTCATGCATGGTCCTTCCTTCGGCCGGCACATCACACGTCCTGCAAATCTCCAAGCTCAAAACCACTCTACCTCCAAATTCATCGTGTAACTCTTGAGCGTGACACTGCTGGAGGAATCTGATGTGTCCGCAACAGTCTCAAACTAAGATTAAAGAGAGGGAGGGAAAGCATCAGGGCAGGGGCGCTATTTAACTTTGAACTGGTTCTCAAAGGCCGAGCGGCAGGCAGCATTGCCTGCTGCAGCATCTCTCCAGCCCCCGTAACACAAGTTTGGGCACTTCAGAGCAGCTCTGCCCTGGATTTTCAGAGTAGCGCTTCCATTGATGCACCGGAGACTCTTTATTTCTATTAACTCCACGAGAAAAGGTTTAAAAAAAAAAAAAAGAAGAAAAGGTGGGAACTTGAAAAGCGACTGTGCAGGCATGCCAACAGCAAGGGCATTCTAAAGTCAAGAGCAACTGCACCATATGACAGACTAGAAGAAAAGGAATCAAAACCAGGAGACCAAGAAAGGAAGTTTTCTACTCTCTTAGCCTTTGCCAGGAGAAGGGACACACAGCAAGTTCCATGGTTTCCAAGAGCTGCTTAGCTGAGGCACAGATGCAGCTTCTTGGCACTGAGACAGGAAGTAACAGAATGCGTGAAGGATGCAGGAGTCACTGCCCTGCTGGATGGCACTTACAGGGAAAAGGAGCTGAGCAGGGACATCGGGAGTCATTTTCTGGCCTATGTCTGTGAAGAAGCATGACAGGGGAGGGCACTGCTGTTCCAATTCTCAGTCTCATCCCAACGAGCTTTTCATCACAAGTCAGGTACTACTCTTTTTCTTTTTGAGCATGGGAATATGTTCATCATGCCTTTTTTTTTTTTTTTCTTTAAACAGATTTATAACTTGTTATAATAAAAAATTATAACAACTCACCAGCACTCCTTCACCCACCACTCTCTAATGGTCCTGAAGTGGCTTGTGTGCATATATGTAGACACTCTCACCCAAAACTCCTTGGCAAGGAATTTATCCTAGAGCATTTCAGCTGGGAGGTGAGTATATACTAAAAAGACTTTCTTCCTCAATCCTGTTTTTTTTGCAGGACCATTTCATTTAGGAAGAAAAAAAAGACTGGACTGCCCAGCTGCCCAAAAGGATCTTTGTTAGTCATTCACAGCAGGACAGTTAGGTCCACACCAAAGGTTCTTCTGACGCATATATTCTATTATCTATTTTACCTGTTTGTTTACCCCCAGTGTGCTGCTTTGGAGACCTACCTTGCCGATGACCCACCTTACACAAAAGCCTTTTCCCCCCAGCTCTAGTGTTGACCACAGCTAATACCAGGTAGGCAGCAGTGGCTTTGGATCTGCCTGCTCTACAGATCCCAACTTTGTTAAAAGGCATCAAAAGTACTCCTGACCAGAAGTACTTCACGTCCTGTAACCCAGGTGCTGCAGGAATCCTTCTGGACTAAACGCCTGTAAGCCAGGCTCACTATGAGGATGCCTCACACCTTGCTATGTAGGCCAGACAGCCCCTTTCTGGCCCTGGACAGACATCCCTTGCTAACAGAGTGCCAGAAAATGATGGAGGGGAAAACGTCCAGATAAAAGAGGAACAACGTGTGTGCAGTAGAGTGCCCTTTGCCCAACCTACCGCGTGGGTTTCACCTGATGAATAGACGCTCATTGGTGATGTTCTTTTCTGGAGGGGAACCAGAGGAGGTCTGTCTCGTGCATAGGGCTGCTTGTGGACCTTCCTTTGAAGAATTAAAGAGAGAAGAATAGCCAAGAGGATCAACCCTAGAACTACCATCAACACCGCAAACCACAGCTCATTGTAGAATTTTGGACTTTTGGCTTCCCCTTTGTCCTTCTCGCCAGGTGTTGTCAAGATCAGACCTGTAAATATCAAGAGGGAGAAGGGGAGAAAGGGAATGTTATTTGAGAAAGCCATTTAACAATATGCCATCCCTTTTCTCTCTAATAAATTAAGCAGAAATTTAAGTCAGTTTGTTGTCATGTGCTTATTTGCACTTATGTTCAAGGTGGCATAATGGTTCAATATGCTAGCGGGCTATAATAAAAAGCTTACTACCCTCGAGAGACCCTGCTTAAAGTTCTGGCATTGCTGCTCAGGCTGGAAATCACCACTGCATCAGCAGCTCCTGAGAAAGGAGGCAGTAGAGGTGGAATGCAAAAAAAAAAAAAAAAAAAGAAAAGAAAAAAAACATTACTCCAA
>JAVCKT010010350.1:17725-34392 GCA_032273925.1 Rhynchotus rufescens | reverse complement strand
AAGCAACAAGTTTCTCATCACTGCCTCAGAATGTTCTTGGAATTAAAAAAAAAAAAATCAATCTCCATCTCCCAAATTCAGATCTTAAAAATGTGAAGATGGTAACTATTGCTTATTTTCCTTCTTTCCATTATTCTATGGTTCTACTTGAAAAAGTGGCTATGTTAAAGAAAAGTGTCTGACAGCTTTAATACCTTTTGTATTTAATCATCTGCTAGTTTTCTATGGCAAAACTCAGCTGCTTGCTCCTGTCGGCATTGCAGCACTGAGATAACTGCAGGAGAGGCCTAGGGAAACTGGGGCAGTTCGCAGAGGAGCTAAATACAAAGAAACCAGCAGCCAGCTAAGGAAGCCTCCTGGGTGGAAGTACCATACACGGCTATATTGAAGCCTTGTTCTAACGCTTACTTAAGCGCAGGCCTAGGTGCGAGATACTGAGCTACGCAGAGCTTGTGTGTGACGCAGAGCAGAAAGATCAAAACATAAAAACAGAAGCCCCCCCCCAAAAAAAAACGAGTAAGTAGTCAGGACGGACTTTAGCACTGGTGATAGGATGTGTGTTTGTTTCTATCAGAGGAATCTCTATTTTCACTGTTACTGACCACTATGATTTGAAGCAAGTGAGCTGCAATAACTCTGAAGTCTTAATGATAATTTTAGATTTACTCTTCCACAAATTGTTCTGCAGAATTGTACCATAAATTCTACCTATACTTTACCATAGAATGCGTTTTCTTCATTCTAATTTATGATACTTTTGGGCTTTTTCTACTTTGAACGTCTTCCTGGTCAGGACCTATCTCATTCGTATGTCTTCTGTGGAGTTTTCAGAACATCTTACTTTCTGTGGAAGTGACCAGAAATGATTAAATGTCAACTTGCTGCTGCTTACAGTTTATTGAAGTACAGCAGCTGTTGGAAATTCTTGAGAGGAGAAGGATTAAAAAAGTCACTTGACCAGGTAGATTAATTGAATGGGCTCGAGCATCAAGGTTTTTTCTCTAACTTCTAAAGAGTTCCTGTCATCACTGCTGCCACTTGCGAGGCTGCTTTTAGTGTTTTGCCCCTCAAAGACCGGACAGTGAGCTTAGGGAAGCTGAGAACTGATTGGGAAAGTAAACTGTATAAAATAATGTTAATCTTAATATTATCAGTATATCAAATCCAGACGAAGATGAAGCAGTACAGTTAAGAGTCCAGGTTGAAAAAGATGCATCTCATTACAAATTGCCATGAAACCAAAGAATTTCAGTTTACTGAGCACCCACTGTACGCTGTCTTTGTTAACTTTGACAGTGTCTTAGATGATAGCTTTCCTAAGATACTTCTTTAATTTTTTATTTTAGAATTTATAAATAGATTAAATATTTACTGAGGGATACACTGCCTGATATTTAGATAACCAGTCAACTAGAGTAATTCATGTCACTGTCTACCTCAGGCGCTGTATATGTAGAACTTAGCAATTAGTGTAGACTCTCTCTTCTCATTTTTCCCTGAATTTTATGCTCTCTGAACCTAGTTTTTTGTTATTTTGTCATGTGTCATTTCTTCCAGCTTATCATTCACAAATCCTTTTTTAATAAATGAATACTAATGATCATTCAGATGAAAAGAATGCTGATGTAAAGATCTCCATAAATGCCACCATGCCACTGACAACGGTGGCAAATCAGCTATTTTATGTATCTTCTTCTTTAATATTAACATATAGAATTTTTATAGACTAACTGAAATAAAAATAAATGACAAGGAAAAACCCTTTATGTAGCTGAAAATGTGTAATGAGTGAATTTCAGAAGTTTATGAATTCATTCATGATTTCTTATGAAGAGCAGCAAAGTAACGACAGATAAAAAGTTGTGGGAAAAGAAGGATTCCAAATATATTCAAAAGTCGTAGTTGATTTGGGTTATATACATGCTACAGTAATTCCTGTGAACTCCACAGTTAAACACAAATAGCAACTTCAGATCCACAGTATGGTCTTTGGATTCTGTTTATACCAAGTTATTTTATAAATACAGCACACTAGGTAATTCATAGTGTAATTTTAGTAGAAACTCAGAATTTGCATGTGAAGTACATGCAAACATACAGTACTATATATGTTGCAAATATATATGTAGAGACACAAGATTTAAAAAAAAAAAAAACTTACTATTTCTCAGTATTATACTGTAATTCTTCCATACTCTCCAAGTTACTTTTTCATGTTAAAATTGCGCATAGTTTAAGTGAATTTACCTGCTGAAACATTTTAAAGGCAGCTTGCCAGATGAAGGGTTCACACATCAGTTGCCTAATATGCAGGGCTTACAGTTCAATAGCTTTTAAAATGCTGACACTAAAATTGAATTAGACCACCTTCCTTGTGCATGTTTAAAAATCAGTTGGATAGCTGAAGGAAGATATTTCTGGAGAGTAAAACCGTTATGGAACCAGACAAAGGAGCCTATAACAAAAGAGTTATAAGCGAGAACTACGGTCAATATGTTTGTAATGTGGTAGTAAGTTATTGAATGGGTCTGGTATTTAGGTGTTAGCAGATGAGTAAGACTCAGTCACTCCAGCAAAGCCTACTCGGGCTTCTCCTTCACTTGTATTTAATTTATTATTCTCTCATGAGTAACTATCCCAGATGGACAGCAGAGATGGAAACGAGCCCTCAAAAAATGTCAGTTGATATATTTTGTCATTGTGCTAAATGAAGAAAGGGAGTTAAAACACTTGGACTGCTTGCTTTGGATTGCAAGCAATACTCTGATTTTGCTCTTACTCTTTTTCACACTGTTTGAAGCAAGAGTGAATATGACATTAAAATAATAGAGCTGTGATTTCAGTCTACTTTTCTCTAGTCCATTTCTATTTTAGCCATTACTATACCCTTCCTGTTACCAGTTTCCTATCAAAGGTGTTAAACCTTTCTTTCAGATGATTTCCTCCAAGTGATTTCTGTGATCAGAAGAAAAGATTTTCTGGTTATTGGTGATCTAAGAGCAAGTCCTACTTTTCAGATCAGAAACATTGGTCAATTTTCCCATTTTCCTTTTGTAAGAAGAGTGGATCAATCCCCCTTATACCATGCACACAGATCAAACAGATGTCCATCTGTGCATGTGTTTGCATATGCAAAAAATATAGAGCAAGAATTTTCCCAGAATATCCGTGGCCTTGAATCTCTTTGTCTTTCTGCATCTCAATCATCTTTGATAGAGTTTCATGGAAGTACATCAGTATATGTCCGCAGTAAGAATCAGTAGCTATTTTTAAATCATTTAGGCTGCTTGTACCATGGAAAGAAGCTGATATGAGTAAGGCAGACTGTTGTCAGAAATCTTTTAAAAAATAATATGTGTCACTGGGGGTTATACCTTGCATTATTGAAGTGTCTTGCAAGTGGTATAGGTGAAAGAATCAGTGAGGCAGCTTGTGAATACTCTATAGTAGTGCTCACTTCTAAAGCTACATATTAATATATTAAACAACATTTCATTATTTTTAGACATGGTTAGTAACCTCTTCATTGCCTGTTGCTTGTCTCCACTTTTCAAACAGAAAGCAATAACAAGACCATGACAATAGAATATTCTTCAGGAGGAGAACTAATCTCCTGCCTAGCCCCACTCCCCCAGCAACTTGAGAGCTATACAAGGCCACTTCTTAGTGACAAAAGGGACATTTTTGTCCTTGGATGTGTACAGATGGTGTTGAGTTGAGTACGTGGAAGCTGAGGCACATCTTAGTTCTAGGAAAAGTTCAGATTTGTGGAGGGTTATGTTTGGAAAGGAAAAAGCATCCTCCTTTTCGTTCATGCCTTTATAACTGGGTTTGACTTTGGGCTGTGGAGAAGCACAGGCAAACATATAACAATGCATATTATGCAGTAGTGTTGAAATTTGAAAAGGAAAAGAGGAGTTTTGAAAGAGGGAGAGCAAGAAGTAAATGTTTGCTTGGCTATAGAAAAAACAACTTCTACTCCCCTTTAAAAAGTAGCCTCACCTCTTATGAGTGTATTGCTTTCTGGGTTTTATCAAAAGCAGGACACTATAGAGGGAAAAATAAAAAGGATTTCACTTCCACTGTGTCAGGGGATTGTTTTTGCTGTGCTGTTGCAGTAATCTATGTGTGTGTATTTTGTAAATTAAAAAAGGTGGAGTCTTGGAGAAAGAGCCTGGTCCCCAAGTGTCCTTCCTAGCAAGCAGCACCTTGTTGAACACAAAAGGGCTCGGAAACCTGCCAACACTGACAGTGCCGTGGGGCTTTTAGGGAAGGATGGAGCATGCACCAAAAATATGGTTCTTCAATGTATAATTACCAACGGAGGTATCCAATTTATCCTCCCTGAAGAAAAATGGGATTTTGTGAGATCTATGGCTGCAGTTAGGCCTTAGGCAGGACATCCGAGTGTCTCCAGCCACTTGTAATACAGCGACCCCCGGGGCTAAAGAAGCTTTTGCCTTTTTTTTTGTTGTTTTTGGCTGTAGTTGAAAAAAAGCAATGCTCTTTCTATGAACACATTTTTAGGATAATTCATCATTGTGTGCATATGTGTATGTCCTACAGCCAGAGCTGTAGTCTTCTAAAGAGTCTTAACCACAAATATCTGTTAAGGCAGCCTAGTGTGTTGTATTGGTTACCAAGGGTAACATGGAGTGTGGATTTAAAGGCATTTCTGCCAGAATTGCATACGTTTGTACATTTTCTCTCAGATGAGACTAGATGACAAAATGTTTGCACTCTGTCAGTTTTTCAGATGCTCTCTTTAAAGGAGGAATGAATGAGTTAATTAGGCATGCTGAAAATCAGATACTGCTCATAAAATATCTGCACTAGCTCATTTTTTCATAGGCTGCCCTCCCTCCAAGGTTAACACAAGAAAAATCACATTCTAAAGCCAGTAATTTGGGGTATATTTGCATCAGAGTTGATGAGAGCTCTGAAAGGTAAAGCTGATGGATTTAGGTTTTCTCTAAAAAGAAGCTAAAACTCTTACCCAATCTTAATGTTGCTGAAAGCAAGTCTGTGTTGTTTTTAAAGCTTTGTGTAGAAGGCTTCATTCATCTCATTAGAGGGCAATATCTTTATTCTAGTTTTAGCATATTCAAGCTGAATTTTTATGCAGATGATATATTATGGCTATTATGTATTAAATTATGGTTTATAAAAGTGATTATATTCACTTCTAGTATAGGTAGCACTGCAGCAAGCTGGTTCTTTCATTGTTGCTTTTTTGAATATTACTATTTTGGATGAATTAAAGTTAGATTCTCTGGAAACTCTGATTTCAGCATCCTTCCCAAGACAGAAACCAGACAGTATTATCAGTTGCTCTTAATGAGCTTGTCATGAGAAGGTATAAGGACAGCAGGACTTTAATTTGGCACATTTTTCTATACAGCCAATGATCTTATAAACATTTTAAAATGAGAATTTATATGTCATATGAAGCATATGTAGGCTCGAATACAATAACAGTGGTAACAGCATTTATAAATATCTCACCTACAACTAATATATAACAAAAAGCTCCTGACTGCTTGGAATTACTTCTTTTTTGTTGCTGTTTTTAATAGCCCTCATCCTTCATAGACAATGTCCTGACCAGTTCTCACTCAAGTGATTTATTTCCTGCCCCCCTAGATGTTTTTCTACAGTTTCAACAGGATACTGCAATTTCAAGTTTGTGAACTAAACAGCTGCACAACACAATATTTTGCTGTTGGTTCCACCTTAGCGAGCTGAACCTTATGTATGTGTTGAAACATCTTTACATGAGCATTTAGTATTTTCATTAAAGGCCCTGAGTGACAAATCACTGTGTGAAGCTCTGTTCGCTCTGTCTGCCAGTCAGGCTCCAATCTGATGAAGGTTGTCCTAAGCCCAGAAAAGGGATTTTGAACAGACTAGAGGGGAAGCCAGTGTGTTGGAGCATCAAGAGCTGGAACTCCGCTCATCTTGTGCTGGGGTATTTTAGTAAATAAATGTTGCTGATGTGCCGTGCAGTACATGGGCAGGTTAGCAAGAGCGGGCTTGCTGTGGCTTGCGGGAGGCAGCAGTGTCTTATACAACCTCGTATAACGATGGCTCATAGACTAGTAACCAAAGGGTACATCAGCGACGTTAATTTACTAAAATACCCCAGCAGAAGACTAGCATGAAATAATAATGTCTCAGAGTGAATTTACTGATGTGACCTTAAACCATGCTGAATTGCACTCACATGTAAAACTCCTCTGGCGGTTGGCTGGCAATTTGGAGTAAGGGTAGTGCAGAGCAATTGGGAAGTCAGCCTGCATCTTCATCATTAGAGCGTTTTCTTCCCCTTATCCCTCCTCCTCCTCCTCCCTTCAGGACAGCATTATGACTAAGTATTTTTAAGAATCACTGTGGTAGCTTGTTGGGTGCAGAATATGAAGATCACAGGCCTTACCTACGCAGTGAACTATCTTCTGTGCCAGGCAGAGAAATGTGCTGCAAATGTGATTTGTATCAAATGAATATTTGAGAGGAAGGATGAACGAAGAGTGACTGCTGGTGTGCAAGTGGGACGCGGTGTTCCTGACAAAATCTGATAGTCAAAAAAGTGCCATAAAAGCAACAAATTGCAATATTAAAGTACTATCACTCATCTGTTCAGAGTGTCATGTGATTTATATGACTAAGTAAATGAGAGCAAGAAGTGAGTGTGTGCGTATAATTAATGGTTTGCCAATGACTTACAGATCAAGGGCTATAGTCCCATAATTCTAAATAATGAATAAGCTGATAATTTATTGGTCTTACACTCAATCAACAAAAAGGAAACAATTGCTTAAAACACCAACCTAGCAGGGAGAAGAGACCAAGCATAGGAAGCAGTGCAAATTTTCATTGATCAGTCTGGACAGATAAAGTCCCTTTTTTGGACTAATGCAGCTATGGGTGTTCCTGCAACTATTGTGTTCCTGGCTGGTTTCCATAACTCAGAGTTTAGTTTGAGTGAAAGCCTGGAGGAAACATCCTGTAGAAAGATTTTTCTGGTTAAAGCAGGGGCAAACTGCTCACTGACTATGCAGCTACTACCAGCCCAGGTGCAAGTGTCACAGAAATCTGAAGCAAAATCAAGTGGGCAGAAAACATGCTGACCATAACAGATGCTTCTATCTTTGTTCTTTTAATAATTGCCAGATTTGCCACCTGTGGGCTTCAGTTGCACTGTGAGCATGTTTAGAAGGTAAAAGCATTTTCTAGAGAACTAGGAAAGTGGTAGTAACTGCTTTGTGTTGCCACCACCTAAAACTCTGTGCAAGCTTGTAAGCTCTTGGAGGGCCAGGGCTGGCAAGTCTTGAGTTTTCCTATATGATTTGTAGTAAAATGGGACACTGACCCCAGACTGGGATTTCAAAGTGTGGCTAAATATTAAATAATAATAAAAGCATTAAATAATAATACCAAGATGTAAAATATGTAAATGCACACATCTGCTGAATGTGCTTTTATACTACTCAAGGAAATTAGGAAAGAGGGTGATGAGGCGAGAGTGGAGGAGTGATGCACTTCATCCAGCTCTTGCCAAAAGAAGCAAACTGTGTTTTCCATTCTCAAATTTTGTTGATATTTGTTCCTTCTTCTGTCATCAGTGTGGCTGAATGCAGATGGTCCCCTTGTGTATTCTACTCATTATTTGCACTTTTGGAGGTAGTGCAAAAACAAGTCAAGCTATACCTCCCCTCACCTGTGGGTATTCTGGGTCATTGATAAATGGTGTTTTCACTGTGGACCGTCTGCAACAGACACTGCACACAGAGTTATATCACTTTAGTGGTGACATCATGCCAACACTGTCACCTAGGTAATAGAACTAATTGCCATAGCAACAAGGCTTTATCATTCAGCAGCCCTAACATTTTGGAGAGATGGGAAAGCTTGAATTAGGACACAAATGAAACATATCTGATTGGGCTAAGTCATATTAATAGTTCATGAGTAAGAATCTTCTGTGCAGAGTAAATCAAATCAGAGTAAATGATGTATCTTTTAGAGGCCCATTTACTTCAAATTAAATTGTTTAATGTTAAGAACATTCCTCCCCTAGGGAAAAAAATAGAGACATTTAATTAAAACAAGTAGATAATAAACCTGATTGTTTAAATATTATGGTGCAGCCCGTGGGTATTACTCCTGTTGCAGGCGTCATACGAGAGTAGCTAAATAATGAAGTACTTATAAAAGACCTTTGGTGAGTGTTTGCTCACCTCAGGGTTAGTAATTTACCTTCCTCAAGTGTTGTGGCTGAAACACAGCCTCGGTGTTGACAGCACACTGTACCGAGCCTTGACCTGCAGAGGCCCAACAAGGTGGTGGATTCCAGCAGTGCTGATGGCCTCAGCCTCTGCTTAGAAAGCACAAACTACACGTGGTGTGGTCATGCTCCAGCTGAGCTTGCTTATTTAAGCCTCAAAGTATGGAGACCCTGGGCACAATTCTCACTTAATGCTACTTTTGCCATTGACTTGGTAGATCCTAAACGTACATTTCTATTGCATTTGGTATTCAACTTTCTTGGGAATTAGAAGCACAAATCAACCCTTGAGTTTCTATTGAAACTTTTCCTTCTGTGGGACCTGAACTGCAGATCAGCAAGTGTCCAACTCCTGTTTTCTGCTGCTGTTTCTGGCAGGCAGGAGCACCCCAAAGTGGGGCGGCTATGGAGACTTTGGTGCTTAGTGAAGTTTGCCCAGTGCGGGGCACAAAGTGAGACCAAACACTCTGCCCCTTTTAGCAAGAAGCTGCACAGCGGTGGGGTGATGTGCCAGAGGGCTCAGTCACAGGATTCATCTAGAGAAAGACCCATGGCCTGTGGGAGTCCAAGGCAGATACAGCCCCAGCAGGAGGAGGCTGATTTTTCTATTAGGGCTGGGGATGGTGGTAGCTTTAGCTGTAGGAGCTGAGACTGATTGAGGCAGTGCCAGATGAAAGGTCCATTTGAGGAGAAAGGGGGACTGTGTAACCTCAGAGACAACCAACAGGGTCTCCAGAGAGCGAGAGAAGGGAGAGCTCAAGGCTGTACCTGAACAAATGGTAGATGGAGAACCCCAGGATGGTTTAGGCTGGAAGTTTGTTGCTCCAGATGGCGAGAGAAGGGCCCTTTCTCTGCGCTGATATCTGAATTTACGGAGTCGGTATCGTGGCCCTAGAGCCAAGCAAGGCCTAGTGAAGGAGGCCAGCTGGGCCTGAGCCCCGCACTGGCACCAGTGAGTGACAGCAGCTGGGGACCCCTTCCTAGGGAGCATGGGGGAACGCTTCCATGAAGGCACCAACCCAACGTGCTGCCACCAGGGGTTTGTTTGGTGGAGACCCATATTGAGGAGGTTAGGGCCCCTTTGGTCCCTGGCCTGTTATCCTGCTCATCCCTGTTGGGAGCAGTGGTACTGCTAAGAGTGACTGCAGCATTTTGGAGTGAGGTGGTCTGAACCCACTGTTGCCTCTGCTTGGGGCAGATGTCTGGACTAGGGCCTTCCCAAAGTCTAACTTTTAACCTGAATTACTCTGTGATTTTTTTATTTTACCAGAAATTACATTTTTTTTTTACCAGAAGTTAGAGTTATTATTTATTCTTCTGAATCCTCCTGCCTATAATCTAACTGCATCCCTGTGGTGTCTTGTGAAGCAGCAAGAACAAAGATATTAAAGAATTCCTTTCCTATATTAAAGGGACATGTATCATATTTAGATGAAAAGTAATTAATTCCAGAATATTTTTATTAGGCATAAAATGCATTTCATACTTTACTAAGGTGTGCTTTACCATTTTAATCAAAATTACTCAAATTGGTAAAGGCTACAGGAACGAACAAAGTCTCAGAGAAAGAACCGTGACTCATTGTTACTCTCAACATAAATATTAGCTGCCCTCCAATGAATGCCAGTCCTCTGTGCTTATAAATGCACTGCACAAAAGATAAAATGCTATTCTTTCCAATTACTTGCTCATATTCTACAGGCTCAGTATTACACAAGCTTTTCACTCTGATGGAATGAGACATGATAATTATTTTTAACATATTGTCTTTCCTTATCAGCAGTTCAGCTTTGTGTTCCCACCTTTGGTATCAAACAGTTCCTAATGGAAGGTGAGACTTTGAGCAACGAAGCTGGAGGTCAAAACAATCCTGGCAATTACTTTTCATTCTAATTGAGGCTGTGAATACATAACTCAGCATTAAGAAGTTCTCTATGCGTGTTGCAAGTTCTTTTCATCCTTTCCCTTCCAGACAAACATAGAAACCGACAGTTTTTGATTTATGTTCTATAACCGCAGTGGCTTTGGGTCTTGAAAACCATGTTTAAAGGCTCAGAAAAATCACAGCAAAACAGCTGTTTGGCTTATGAAATATGAATGGTACAGTTCAAAATGCACAGATGGTTTCTTGTTCATGCATTTCACAAATGTGCTTAAATATTGCTCAAAATATGAATTTGAATATATCCATGATTAATAGTTTTCTAGTAGTAAAGGATAGAGGCCAACCACTGCAAAAAATAAAGCCTAGATTCCTTATCAATTAAGCCAAGAAATTCTTTTTCTGAGGGAAGCATGTTTTCTTTTAAACACACTATATTGTATAGCTCTTACGTAAAAGGGAAAAAGAGGAAGGGAGGCTGCCACCCTCACAATGTGTGCACAGTGATTCTGAGGCATGGAAATATGAGTGAAAAATATTCAGTACCCCATAGTATACTTAGACAGTGATCACTTTAAAAGGAAAGAAAAAAAAAAAAGGCACTTGTTTTAGTGCTGGAAGGGATTACTTCTGTGATGGAAGCAGTCATTAAAAGGAAGTTGTTTGTTTTGGGTACAGTACATGACAACTCATTTAGAAGAAGCAACTGAATTTTTTTTCTTGCATACTGAACATTCATTATGTAGCAATCAATAACCTTTTAATAAAACTATCCACTTTTAACTACTTGAGAAAGATTGGACAACACTTCAGTATACTCCTCAATACAGTAGCATGTTACAAAAACAATCTATACTCTAAGCACTTATTTCTTTTATAGATCCACTAATGTGTTAAATTAACAAATTCAGATTCTTCTATTAGAAAGTAAAAGCCAGTTACAAAGGCTACAATGATGCATGTGTCCAATTATGCCACACCAGAAATAAATAACAGAGCATTATGCAATTCATTGTACAAGTAATGGATTTGGATAGCAGCATGCATCCAAGTGAAAAATGATGGATGTGTCAAAATGAAGTATGCCATAGTCAAAAAGTACAAGCTTCTAAAATACATTATGATAAGTTCAAGGCTTGTGCCCATAATTTTCAGAACAAAATAATTTTCAGACTCAAATAAGACTTATTGGTTCCTTTAAAAAAAAATTGACTGGCAATCACATTTAATTAAAATGTACAGCTGCATTGAAGTGTTTATAGGATTTTCCAGCATGTGCCTTATATTTGTGAAGCGAGCTCACAAACTTAGAGCAATAGCAGGCATGTATTGGAAGTAAGGAAATATTCATGTGGGAGTATACACATCAATTAAAGTACATGCTTAATCAGGAGTTATCAGCTTGGCACTGAATTTTCTGATTTCTGTGACAGTAACTGGCAATTGCCAAAGGCAAAGCTTCTAAAAACTTAGGATTGGCAGTCTTGGTGCAGGCATCTGGAATCAGAGTGAAAGCTCCATTTGGAAAAGTTGGTCCTAAAAGGTAGTATTATAATTCCTGATGCTCACAGTCACTTTGCTATAGTAAAACAGAGAAACAAAAATCTATTGACATGATTTGCTCTCAGTGAAGCTTTGTTGGCTTTCTCATCTTCAGTATTTTTTTTTTCAGTGCTTACTTTCTTCTATTTTAGTAAGAAAGTAATTTTCCAGTAACTGAATCTGTCTGGTCTATAATAATCTCTTTTCCAATTACAGTAAAAAGAGCACTGCTTTTGTTCTTCTGCAGTCTTTTAGTTCTCCACCCACTTTTCTTAAGTTTGCACAGATAACCACTAGCCAATCTGAGGCTGCTTCAGTCAGTTCTGTAAGTACTTTAAGAGAAATTTAATTAGAGACAGCACTTCTGAAAACATCTAGCTCATGCTTATCTAAGTATTCATGGCACTTTTCCATGACATCTTATCTCCTTACTTATAGGTGTTTAAATAAATAAGCACCTTAATTACGGCTGACCTTTTAAATGAAGAATGAAATGAAAATGGCATTGACATTGAGAAGGTCGGCACTGAGATTCTCCATGTCTTGTTGTTTTGGAGAATACATTATGCTAAAAACTGCATCCATGATACTTATTCAGGAATAAATGACCAGAGTTTCTTTCCTCATCCTGTGAACCCATGGGATTTGAAAATTTCAGGGGCCTTCAATGAGATGTGTGCAAGAATTCCATATTATTTTGAGCTATCCTACAGAGGAAAGGGAGTTTGAAACAGTAAAGTGTTTCTCTGGCTCAAAAGTTAATACTTATTGGCAATGTTACAGTTGTGTCCCCAAGTGGTTACTGGGAACACCTGGTGAGCCCCAAATCCCAAAGTTTCAACTGCAAGTGATTCCACTGTTAGTTTTCTGCACACACACAAAAATATCTTTCTTGTGCTATCTTTTCAAAGTATTTTCATGTCATGCTTTGACATGAGAGAACATTAGTTGCAACAGAATGGTATCAGCAAGCCTGAGTCACAGACAGGAGTATGATGCAAGTATGAAATGGGCTTCATAAATCTTAAGGGTTTTGACAAGTCACGAATGTTTTAGTTTACTGGGTATACTGTATGCAAAATAAGAGTCTCTTCTACTATACACCAGTTGCATTTTTCCTGTAAAATCCAAAACTTTGGGAGAGATCCTGGTAGCTTTAGCTTAAACAGCTTAAATGACTATGAACGCCACCATTAACAGAAAGGCCAAGAAATGCAACAGTTTATGTTCCTGAGTCATGCTCAGCTATGCCCTTTTATTGCTGGTCATCATGTCTAATAGGAAAATCTCACAGGATTTGGGTAATACCTGAGGAAAACACCACAAAGTGCAAGTCTTAACTCTGACATTTCTAAGAAATGAACTTTACAAAGGCCTTTATTATGACTTAGCATCTCCAATAGCTTGTGCAGTCCCAGAAGAGGCTGGAATGGGAATCTGCACATCTTAGGAGCCACAAGAGAGCTACAAGTGCTGAACAAATTGTCAATAATGTAGTAGCTGGAACCTCCTTTAGTAAATTAGTTCCAAACTAACAGTTATCAAAAGCGATGATATTGTGTGCAGTAAGGACAGTGCTTTAAAAATACATATGCCTGCATACATGGAAGGAAATTTTGCACCAGCTGAACTCCCTCATCCCTTGTCCTTTCTGGATGAACTGGTTCTTGCAGGGATTTTTGTTGTCATCCCATCAAAGAGGAGAAAAAAGGCTAAGCCATCCCTCCCAGTCGTTTCATGTAGGATGCCGAGAAGGCTGAATTACAAACCCGCCTGATGTACAGGGCTGCTGATGGACAGGGCTGGTGGCACAGAGGGCTCTGAGCCTTTGGCCTCCTGCCCCAAGCCACTTCATCTCCTGGTAGCTTAGTGTTTGTGTTATCATCACTACACATAGATAGCTACTCACTGTACTTCAAATTTCCAAGATGTGGAAAAGCTGGAGAAAAAAAAGTATATGTGTAAGCAGTATTTTAGGCTTCTGTAAGACATCTTCTACTGTGCCAGATGGGAAAATATTAATTAAGCTTATAGTAAGTTAATTAAGTTAAGATGGAGCTCAATGTATAAAAATTATAAAGGGAATGTTGAAGTGGCCCAGAGGAGGCTAGTAAAAGACTGTGCTGAAAGAGGAACTGTAAGGAAGTGCCCAGTGAAGTACAAATACTGGATTAGGGTATATTCTGATTTAATATTTTCATTAATGGCCTCAGTACCAAAAGTAGGGGTGAACTAATGAATTTTTCTGGCAGCATAAATTTGGGACATATTAGCAATAAAAATGTGAATTACCATATTATATGGAAATAATTAGATGACCTTGAGATCAGGAATGATATTAATGTGATGGAACGTTATGGTACAAAATGCAAAGTTATGCACTTTGGGACTATGAAGAAGAATTTCCAGCATTAACTGCTGCTGCTTCAGTTGGACACAGAGGAGAAGCCAGGTCATGTGCAGCTGCAGACTCCTGCCCACTGGTATGATTTAGTTGTGAGAAAGCTTGTTGGGGTGCTAAGCTGTTTTACCTTCTGTACTTCGTGATTTCCAGGCTGTGTACAAGGCTCTGGTATGACCTTATCTGAAATACTGTGTGGCTCTCTGTGCATAAGGAGTCAGAAATTAATTTAACCTAAATAAGTAGGTAAAATATCAGCCTGCCTCACAAAAGCAAGCAGAATGTGTGGCTTTTTCAGGATTCAGAAGCAAGGGTTGAGAGGGCATGTGATTGGCATCTATAAATATAGCACAGGAGAAGATGCTAAGGAAGGAGAGGAGTAGAAAAGAGGTCTCTGACCTGAAATCACAGTGTTGGCACACCAGCACTTGCATACCAGAAAAGAGGAGAGGGTGCAAGTGTTCATGATAGCTTTCCTGCGGGAAGGTTGGGGCAGCCCTTTTGACTTGTTTTAGGATAGGAATTGGTGTGTGTATGTTTGTGTGAGAAGTTTGTCAGACCTTCTTGCCGTGATAACTGCATGCAAATGAGTGTAGATATGCTCCTTATTCCTGTGCTCCAGATTTCCTTCTGGAGACCTGCATTTTCTCTGCTCCCAATCTTATTCTCTCCTTGCTTCTTCCCATCTTCTGAGTGAAACAGAAATATTTTATGCATTAAATTTGCCTTGCTTACTCAGAGCAAAAAATCCTCCAGTAAAGACAGCTATGCAGGTGAGATCTGAGAAATACCCACTGTGTGCCTGGTCCTTAACACAGCAGAATGCCAGGACGGGGAGAGCTTTGATGCCTCAGTGCTCTACAGACACGAAGTAGGATTAGGAGGACTGGAATTTGGGGATTCTTGTGGGACGAGACAAGCAATGATGGAACCTGTGCAAGGAAAACAAGATGAGGTATTGGGTACAAAGGCCTTAGCATAGCTGCTGCATGCGAGCTGGCCACGTTTTCCTGGGAGGGAAGTTTTTCCTGCCTCGAAGGGGGCAAAAATCACCTGCACTTCAGGCAGCCACGCAGCTCCAGCTGCAGGAGTTGCACTCATCACGTCACCAACTCTTCTGCTATTTCTGCTAAGAAATTATGCTTCACGCTGAGACTTGCTTTTCAGTTCGCAGACAGGAGAAGGGAGATCCAGTAAAGCTTTGAAGCAGAATTTAAAATTAATACTATTCAATAACTAGGAACTCTGATGTTTTTGTGTAACATCAGAGAGAAGCTCTTGGGATTAACATTAAAATAGGTGCCTAAAGTAGATATTGCTTTCCTGGCAATACAGACCCTCCTGCCATATGCTCACAGTCAGAAACGGCACGAGGTGCTGTTCATAATGGCTTTTATTTATGACAGTTTCTGGGACCCGGGGTTCTAGCTATGCAGACGCAGCAGGTTTCCACAGCTCAGATACAAGTTGACCTAATTCTGATTCATGCAGGCTGTTCTGATCGTTGAGAGCAATAGCAAATAGCAACGATACTGCTGATAAGTCACAGACAGAAAAATCTAACATCAATATAACAATTATGGTTGCTACTGTAAGATTCAAAATGGGAAATCAGAGGAAGTTCATAAACGAGCAAGGGAATAAAAGCCACCATGATTAGTATGAAATGTGTAGTGCTTATCACAGAAGAGTCAGATATTTGGATATTACACAGTACTACAAAGGAAGACAGAAGAAAAGCTGCCAGTGTATGTAACTTAAGGCTAAGAGTCTTGCAGGGCAGAAGTAGTTTACAAGAATACTGGCTATGGGATCGTGCTCAGCCCTGTGCCTTGTACCTCTCCTCCCTGAGCCACATTTTGTACCTGTGTTTCTCCCAGTCGATTGCAAACTCAGTAGTCAAAAAGGCCAAGACTTTGGGTAGAAGTTTGGGCCTTCTGAAGCAGTGTGCCTGCTCCGTGCTTGTTCCCTCGCAGAAAACAGAACAACCCGTCCAGATCGATGTTTGAATGGACATCAGCCCTGCACCCCCTGTGCACGTGGCAAGGGAGTAGTTGCTGTTTCAGCCCTATCTAGGATTACAGGTATTTCTTTACCTGTAGACAAAAACTGGAGCCTCTCAGGAGTTAGAGCTAGGGGAAAAGCAGGAGCTTTGCCTCCACATGTGACAGCATCTGCTGTCAGCAGGACAGACTGAGAGGGGAATGACAGAATATGATCTTCAAGTAAAGCACGTGTTGCCTCCTGAATACTTCCTCAATTTCTTTTTTTTTTTTTTTTTGTTGTTGTTAATATGTTTAACATGATTTTACCTGTGCTTGACTATTTGTGGCTGCTATTTAGCCAATTAATTGCTTATCCAGGGAACACAAAATGTAGATCACAACCAGCAACTAGCTCAGAGGCTGATTGATGTGGCAGGAAATTTCTGTGTAGGGCCCTTGCACACTTAGGCTGCCCACATGTCAGTGCATGCTCTGCTCCTCCTCCTCCCCAGCGAGACTGTCACAGGAAAGATCCATTCCTGCTGAGTGCTGGCCTGAGGTTTTTGGAGAAGG
>JAVCKT010010350.1:0-17061 GCA_032273925.1 Rhynchotus rufescens | reverse complement strand
TAAAACCTACTGTTTATTTCCTTAAGTGCTCTCACCTGAGGAAGTGAAGCCAAGATGTGTCTCTCAGAGCAGATGAATTCAAATGGCAACAGCATTACCTTAGCAGTCAAGTGGACATAAACCTTTCCCTTCCCACTTCAGCCTAAATGAACGTGCTGAATGTGTTTGACATGTGCTCTCCTTCAGTTCAGGACTCAAAGCTTTCAATCCTGGGTGCAGGGGATGTCGTACCAGTTAATACACTGGCCAGGTATTAACCGTGGGACCCGGGCACGCTGCTGAGACTGGCCATCAACAGCACAAGCCTCTCTCTGGGAGAGGGGTAGAAGGAAAGTGGATCTCAATTCTGTTCCCTGAGCACAGGGAGGAAGCAGGTAGATATTTATGCCCGCTCTTCTGTCTCACATATTTAATTTTGCCAAATTTGGAACTGGCAGTTTTTCCCACTGTTGTCCTTGGAGCTGCAGGGTAATTAGCTACCAAGATTGCAGCTTGACTCCTGGACTACTGCAGCACTTGCTTAAAAATAGGTTGTGGCTCCCTTGGAGCTCGCAGCAAGAGCAGAATTTTGGCTCTTGAAAGGTGAGATGGTGTGTCTCTCTAATGGACACTTGAATTTAGTGGAGCTCAAGCTGATGTGGCATTTCACGGCAATGCAATCGTGATGCCCCAAAATGTGTTTTATCGTTTTTTATCTACCATGAAAAGTAAAGTTTGATAGTGACAAATCATAGGTGCCAAATTTCATAAATTCATCACTGAATTTGTGGGTGACCTGGAGGGATGGAAACAAAACAGAAATGTTGCTGGGTGTTTAGGATCTACATGATTGACTGCTATCTGCAGCGTCATTGTTCTGCCTGCAGTAAATGTCTGTACTCGCAAATGGAATTGAATGTGATTTGTTACAAAAAGGATGCAAATGGACATTTTGGCTCAGCTCTGTGGGAATGTCACTTTTTTTTGTTTTTGTTTTTTTCCTCTCCTCTCCCCACAGTGTGCTGCAAAACAAGGTTTAAAGCCCATGGGTTCCAGGAGTGGAACAAGGTCTTGTAGAGGGTTGCAGCAATTGCATTGCCACATAACTAATATTACGGAATCTCCTGCCATAGTCTATATACCAGTACAAGCTATATATTATTATATACAGCATTCTGTACTGTTGCCTTAGAAATGCTTGACTAAAAAAGTTAGCATTATTACATTCTTTTCAGAATTGTGAATAAACTAGATTTAAAAAAAAAAAAAAAAAAAGAGATGAGCATCTAAAAGGCTAATAATTAATTCCTGAAGCTAAATTCAGAGAATTAAGTAGTAAAAACTGTGGACTGCATTCTCCCTTACAAGTAGGCAGCAGGTGCCACCTCAGATCAGGAGAATCCTTGGATACTGGAGGAGTGAAATTGCTGATTTCTCCTCACCCGCCTTAAGGTGCCAGCTCTGCCAAAGGAGAGGAGGCAGAAAAGCAGCTCTGTGGCCACCCCAGGTCCTTTGCCTTGGCCTCCCAATTGCTCTTACCAAGCAAAGTAATGCCACATACTTCTTTTTTCACACCAGGTAAACCTGGCTGGCAAGGCTGCCTTCATACAGGGCTCTACTGAGACTGCCCTATGGAGAAAAAGAAATGCCTCTTAGCCCAAACTGTGGGCCAGAGCATAGAAATTGTGTGTTGAGCTCAATCTACATCCTTCAAACATCCAATACACCCGCTGCTCTACCGGGGAGGATTATACATTTTTCAAGAAGTGGGCGCGTGTGCTTTCGGAGAGAAGTATTTCCATGGCTACAGATGCTTCTCGTGCAGTGGGAAGGCTTAGGCAGCGCGGCTCGGAGAAAGCTGATAAAACGAGAGGAGGTAATTAGACGAAAGGGTGGCTGGATGTTTGAGGTCAGATTGTTTTTTTCACCTGAGACTCAGAACTGTCCCAGATGGCCAAAGATGATGTCAAGGTCTGTATTTTGGGTGAAGGCTGCACTTGGTTTTTCATGCTAAGGCTTTGGGGCGGCAGCATGCACAGGAGTGGCCCTTGTGTAGTTTTATAGCTGCAGTTTGGTGTTCAAATCTCACATGTAAAAAACTGTATCTGTTGTCCAAATGAAGCATTGAAGAATGCTTCATTGAAGGTAGGGGAATGAAGCTATGAAAGCAGAGCAGATCTGAGCACTAAATACCAGAAGATATTTATCTACTTCTGTAATGTGAAGTGCTGGAATTTAGGGGCCTGTGGTGTTAACAGAAGATGATGATGCAGGGAATAGTTGGCAGGTAGTTGTTGTCTCGAGAGTGCCTCCTCCTGATCCCCAGAATTTCGGGTTTTCTCTGAGATATGTGTCATTCCTGAATGGCAAAAAAATTCCACCTTGCCCACCTAAGTTAAAATATGGATTATTATCAGACTAAATATACTGGTTGAATATAGAGGGATATTAATGCTAAAACACTAGTTTATTAAAAGCCTTTAAATACATACTGTAATTTGGATTTTTTTTTTAATGTGCCAAAGTCTTTTTCTTTTTGCTTTATCGTCAATCATTTTCTTGGCCACATGTAGCACTTGAGTAGGAGGAAGCACTTGGAATTTCTGTTCATCCTTAAAAACCTGTCAATTATTTTTTAAATACTCCTGATTATTTCCCTCATAATTCTAAGCACTTCCAGCTTTTAAATAAAATACTGCTATTGCAATGAGCCTCGGATGTGTTTCCAATTGTCTAATGAGGTGATCACTTTTCTTAGGGATTGGACACTAGTGTGACATGTATTTGTAACTGAAAAAAAGATCTGGCAAGCTAGAAAAAAAATCCATGTTAATTAAAGGACAGTTTCAGTAAAGTCAGAATGAAAAAAATCCCTCTAATGAGGTATGAATGAACCAACACAGATGGCAAAGACGTTTCACCAGCATCCTTTAAGTGCTGGTAAGTAAATGTGGCAACATTAATTTGGGTGAAAGGACATGATTAGTACACTTTGACTTTTTTTGTAACCGCTGAATCTAACGTATCCTATTTATATGACTGTGAAGAGCTTCCAGTCACATTGTAATGATTTCCAAGGCGCAATTTGAACAAGATTGCACTATGAGTGTCAAGTTGACAAGCTCACATCCTCTCCTTGATGTGAAGTGCTAAGTTCATAAAGATGTCAACGCGTTGTCTTGCCAAGTCTCCCAGCTGGAGAGTAATAACGAGTAACAGTCCTGAGATCCAGATCCAACTTTATCAGTGCTAGCATTGCAGGTCTTGCACAGGGAAAACTCCTGTGAGTAATTTTCAGATAAGTTAGGTTCAGTGGGACTGTCAGAACTGATTTCATACTGAGATGCGTTGCTGGAAGGATGTGGAAATAATATTCCTGGTAAGATTCAGTGGAAGTTTTGCCTTGGCCAGTAAAACAGGACACTGTTTAACTTAAAACTCAAAGTAACTTCAGGCTGCTTCAGGAGATGTGCATATGCTATCACATATAATAAACATATCCCCATCTTAGTACTAACATTCTCCTATTTTTCTTAAAATTAGCCTTAGCTTTAATTACCAGAGAATATCTGAATTGGAGCCTTCTTGATTAAAATGGGGAAAGAAATAAGGGGCAAACATTGATATGCTGCAAAAGTTACTGCTGCTCGGTACAAAACTGCTTTCTCTCTTCTTGATCTAACAAAATCTGAGTCTCACTTTCAAGCCACACTTCGAAATTCCGTCTTTCCCCCTGCAAACAGCCCTGGAAATGAATGAAAAGGGATGGAATTAAAAGGGGAACGAAGTGTTTAAAGAGGTGATTGGGTTCACATGTGGTGGGATGGTTTTAAGTTGTATGGCTGCCTTTGAGATGCATTCTGAAATTATTTTGAGGGTGCCTAGAGCGTCTGGATAGGACCCCTCTTAATTGTGCTTCTGGATGTCTAATGGATCAGCTAATCAATGCCAGTTTGAAAAGCTGGGTTTTAGAATGCCAACTGATTTTAAAAAAAAATTTTTTTTATTGTCACAAGCTTTCTCTGTATGAAATTGTTGCCCATTTTTTAATTTGTACTTGCTAAAATATATAGCACACATTGAAAGCACGTATTTTTCAAGAGACAGCTTGAAAGCTGCCACCAGGATTACCTCTCACTGAGATGTGGCCGTGGAAGTGGAGGAAATTGTTACTGCCAAGCTAATAAGGCAACGCTTCTTTCTATTCTATACCTGTAAATGTAGCTAATTTAAGTTCTGATTGAGACTCTTGTCTCCCCTTGGTGATGGCTATAAAATGTTTGAGCTGTTCCTCGTCATGCTCACGGTGCCTAGAAAAGAGCCTTTGACTACCATGGCCGCTAGGTCTCCTTCCCTACCCAAAAGGAACATCTTGGTAGCTTTATCCGTGGTAACTAGGCCAACGTGAGCCCTCTACCAGGGTGAGCACAGCAACGCGCTGCGAGCCCGTGGCCTGAAAGCCCTTGCCCATCACTGAGAGCTAAGCAGGGAGAAGGCGGCACCTGCCAGTGCCCTCGTACTCCTCGTGAGAACTTTGAAGGCCTCTCTGGCCCCCCGTCCACTCTTCTGGGGTCTTGAGGAAGGCAAAAAGGCCTCAGAAATAGGGAGCTGCTGCAGGCTGGGCAGCTTCTCATGAGCCAGCATTTACTTCCCTTACCCTAAATTCTCACATTTCAGCTTCTTGCTTTTCTGGATGTGTTCAGCACAACCAGCTGTGCTTACCTAGGTGGCCCTTCAAAACCTGGACACTAGGCTGCCTGCCAGTCTTCAGTGTATTTATCCTTAGAGTACATCCAGGAGGCAAAGTGCTGGTCCCAACAATCTACAGATTGGTAGATTTAGTAGAGTAATATATATAAGGAGGTAAGATGGGATACTAAGAGCTTTGGCGCCCAAAGCAATGGCATCTTCTGTCCTTCATGTAAAAATGCTGTCTATATTATGGGAAAGGCACTTTGATCCATAAGACATCCATGTGCTGAAACTGTGGGCTAACTAAGGATATCCAAACTCTCAAGCAGTAGACAGTTACCTTTTGCTGGTTACCTTGTAGCTCTGAGATTCCTGCAGAGTCAAGTCTAAGGCTTTATACCCGTAGTCTAGCTCTAGACTACCTTGAACGAGGCAAGAACTTAAGTCTGGTTAGGGCCTTTGAGTGCATCTGCAATATGAATATTTATTCCTCATTTAAGTAACGGATGACGTTATTTCTCTTCACAGGTTTTTCCCCGTGCTCTGGGCCAGTCTGTCTTCTCTGTGGCTGCTGGACTTCTGCTAGGGCATACAAAGTGGGTAATATATGATCTCTGACACAATTCCAATAACACATTGAGGATTCTTGTCTAATTTGCTGGAGAAGTGTTAAAAACAGGAGAAAGTGTGAACCAATTAACCAAAATGCATGATTACTTGTCCTCATACAGACCTAGAATTAAAATACTGAACGTTATTTCACTTGAATGTGCTTCCCTCTGTTTATTTGTTAAACATTTCAGGGGAATAAATTTGATAAGCGAGGTTGGTGAGTTATGAAAATGGAAGTTTCATTGCTGTCCTGGTCCCAGAAGACAGTATCTTTATTACCTTTAGTGTTCAGATTCTGGGCATATTATTATGTTTAAAACCATAGATCAAGTAGAAAAGCAATAGGTTTTATGTAAAGCATGCTTCTTTTAAAAGATGCAAGAGGCAGAACTGCTTTTCTTCATATGGGTATGAAAGCCCATTAGAAAAATTGGAACGATTCCCTTCTGTGCATTAAACCCTTGCTGCACCTTTGTATGATACTTCATGCCAGAAGACTCTCATTTATGATACCTATAAGTTTCTTAAACCACCTGCATTAAAGTAGTTATGCTAAGCAACATATGCAGTGTCAATCTTTACGGTCCTGTTACAAAAACAGTCGGGGGAGAAGCCCTATTAGCCAGCAAGCGTGCAGGAATGATGCCTTCATTCCTCCCCCAAATCACTCTGCTACCCTATTGTGTGGCCATTGGAGAGCATGAGAAGAATACACAGGCACTAAATCCCACTATCCCTCACGAGGCATTGACTTCCTAATGGAAACTATTTTTAACGCGAACAGAGGCTAATCTGTCACTTACATACTTGGGAAAATCAGTCAATAAACATGCCTGTGACAATGGGATTTTTGACAAGGAGCACTGCAAAATCTTATTTACCTCCTCTGTACAGCCAACAAAAATGCACCAGGGAAACTGTTACTTTTGATGTAGACATACAGCTTAAATAACACTCAAATGACTGGTGCAGGCATTGGCTACAGAGGATAAAAAGGAAAACCGGATTAGCTAAAAATAGTTATATTAAAAATCAGTGTATTTCCTTCCTCAAGGAGGGGAGAAAAAGACCAACTCTAATCTTGGACTAGAAGACTACAGGTAGAAAAGTTCAGGTCTTGCCCTTCTCATTTTTGAAAGACACTTTTCTAGTTCAAAGGGGCTTTGGTTTAGCTTCGGGGGAAATATCAAGGATTATAATTGGAAGACTTTTCTAGGTTTTCCTAGCTGGATTTCAGAAACGCGGTATGTACTTAACAAAACCACACACACAAAAAAAGAACTGAGCTACTTTGAAAGAGACCTTTCATTCCTACTGCTCCCATACAGCCTATACTGTCACCGCACATTTTCCCTGAGAGGGAGGGGTATGGAACAGGAGATGAAAGATACAGGAGAAAAGGAGAAGTGTGAGATTAAAAATAAATCAAAAAGGGGAAGGCATGTTGAGAGAGGTGAATGTTGAATGCTAGCTCCTAAATTTTCCCCTTAAAATGATATGTCTGAGAAAAATTGTCAGTATCCCTCTGTAATGGGCTATTTCAGAGATTACAGCTGCAATGAAGTGAATGAGGACTGTTTGTGGAGACCAAGATAGGCCGGTCCCCTGGAAGAGCTGGTTTTAATGATGTGCCCGACCATGCTGTGCTTTGACCCTGTCCTCACTAGAAGTCAAGGGAAATGAAATCCTCGACCAGCTGAAGCCAGGGGAGCAGAGACTGACTTCACCAGGCAGAATCTCAGCTTGGGAAAGGGCGATTTGCCATTAGTGGCTGTGCAGGGCTTTGTGCCCATGTTGCAGGTCTTGGTGGAGGGAAGCGCTTGACTTTTATCTCTTCCTTAAGCAAATAATGTATTTTTCTGATCTCACCTTTCCTTGGTAAGTATTTCATGTTACCCCTGCCTGATTTAAGGAGAGTCTTCTGAGCATATGCACGTTAACTATTAAGAAGGAAACATTTCAGTAATTGTATAGCTAGAGTATGGTAAAATAATAAAGAACACACTCTCTTTATATTCCTTTCTAAGCCAGAGACTCCTGTTTGAAAACAAATCAGGCATTTCAAACACACACCTTAGCTTAACTTCTTGGCAATTACTGTATTTTTAGAATAAGAAATTTTTGGTTTTATACATTTTAAGAGCTCTTACCTAGAAGAGTCTTGCTTTTTTTAAAAAAAAAAAAAACTTTGGATTGTGATAATGTAAGACGTGAATCATTTTAATCAGTTAATAATTCCTGATTAAGTTGACAAATGCTATTAGCCATCAACTAGAACCACGTATTCACCCTGTACAGTTCATTAGGAAAATATGTCCTTGGATGTAATTTTGTTGTGTGTATTCACAGCTAGAAAACTACTTGGCCATGTGGCACGAGCCTTGCAGCATTTCCAAGTCCTCAGGCATGACAGGACCGATTGGCCAGCCTTTTCAGTGAAATTATCTAGGAAGATTTATAGCAGCCAATATTTTCAAGTATTTCACAGATGGTCATTTGTATAAAATCATCTAGCTCATACAATACTCCTGCTAAAAAAAAAAATGGGTTTGTCATTAAGATTTTTATGTTAAAATCTCTGTTTTGATGTGCAGACTATTGAAGCCTACATTGCCTGATAATTTGACTACGCTGTTCTATTCTACTGCGACACCACTTAGTATCTAAGGCCACTGTAACATTGGGATCTGATTGTTAACATAGTTTTGGCAGTGATACCTAAAATCAAACAGCTTTCATGTTTGAGAAGCGGTTTCTGTGATGATTAAAAAGCTAGTGGGAGTTAGGGCTTCTGGATTTTATTCCCTCTCCGACCACTGATTCATTATTTGCTTAAAGTAGAGGGTGCCTTGTTGACAAGCCTCCTGGTGTTTGATGTTTTATTCTCAAAGCACCGGTTCCCACAATTATTTTGTAAAGCATCGCAGCATCCCATTGTTAAGGAAGGGAGAAAAAGGAAAAAAGAAGTAGGAAAAAAAAAACAGTCTAACTTGCTGAGAAGAGTTGGAAAGCATAAATATCAAAATGTCATTTTTAAAGTTTCTTGTTCAAAAATAACAAAATCATTGTGGTTTTTGTTGTTGTTTTCACCAAAAACAAGACTGGATCCAAACACGACTGCATTTCCTCAAAGTCTGGATTCTGACCTACACTCAGATATATCTCTGCAAACTAAATCCAAAGCAGTATTTGGTTTTGTTTTTCCTTGTTTTAGGAAGTGTTAAGTATTCCTACAAATATTTTGAATATTAAAGCTTTAATAATGATTGAGATCTTTATGTTAAAAATATTGAGGTTCTTCACTTAGCCAAGACATGGCTATGGCCAAGTCTGCATCCAAGCCTGGTATTCACCTGCTCTGCACTGGGAGAGCAGGAGATGAAGAGTGTGTATGATAAAATGAAGGGGAACAAAAGGGCAGCTTTGATATCATGGCTTCTGACAAGGAGGAGAACTGAAGAGAATTATGGTGACCCAAAGTTGCCACATCGTCTGCTTTAACTCAGACTTTGTTTGGCAGGCTGGGAGGAAAAAAAATCAATATTCTATTCTAGATGGCAAATATTATATGGTTTTGTCTTATCCATTATTTCTAGGGCATGAAATCAGCATCTAATAACACAACCTCTGTCTGGAAATCAGACATTTTGGAAGAGAGGTCACCTGTTGTGAGGATAAAGTGAAAAATGTAATTTCCCTTCTGCTTTCCTATTACTGCTCTCCGTTCTTTTCCCTTCCAGGATCTTAAAGATTTCACTCCTGCAGGAATCACTTTTGGAGCTTCACTTAATTTGCCTGGTGATTTTAACTGACTTTTTCCATAATCAGGCTATTGGAGAGGTTGTCTCTGGATCTCCCAGGATTTTACTGAGGAAGGAAGGTGTGAGGAACAGCAAAGGCTGAGCTGCCCTCAAGACTGATTTGATTTTGCAGTTGACGGTGAGATTTTTTTTTTTTAACTTCCTTTGCAATAACATTTGTTGCTATTGGAACTGTCAGTAAAGTGGGAAAAGCAATTAATATTTTTGCCTCTGTGTCTTTCACAAAATCCTTAGTTTTCTGCAAGCAAAGCTCTTGAAAGAAACCATAGTTCACCTTGAGGAATGATAAGGGAGGAAAGAACAGTGAGAACTTGCTGTGTGTCCTTTGCTCATTAGCAATGACAGACTGCGGAGCAAAGATATCCCACAGCACAGATTTTGTAAATACAGTTGCAATAAAATCTAATTTCAGGACAAATAAAAATCAGAAACGGAAGCTAATTGGGCATTTCTTTCAAAGGCTACTTAATCTTCAACTTTGTTTTAACAAGTTCAGCCAAAAATTTTGGCAGCATGAAATTTTAACACAGGGAAGAATTATTACCCTTTGTGTCAATTAGCTAGAATGTTTTTTTAACTAAATATATCTGCCCCCTTTTCAGATTTTGCTTAGGAAGGTGGAAATTTGCCCCTGTGACTGTCTCACCAAATCCCATTGCTTGCACATTTATTCTGCTCTGTGCAGCACTGACACTTCTCAAGCCAAAAGGGAAGCAGCGGGAAGTCGTGACCTGTGCTCTGAACAGTCAGATCAAATCAGGTAGTTTTCACAAAATGATGAACTGCTGCGGCTCCCATTGGAGTCCCGAGTTCCCTTTCTCTAGGGCATTAGGGATGTGATCAGACAGAAGGCTGTTACACCCAGCAAACTGACTCCTCTTTTCCTGGGAATGGGTATTTCTCCTAGTACCTGCTTGTACTGATACTCCCCTTGGACCTTGTCTTGCATTTGTTGGATTGCTCTGGCATCTTACAGAGCCCAGAGAAAATCATTCCTGATGTGAGCTACAAGATAGGTACAAACAAATTGCCAGAGACTGTAACACCACATATGACAAAAGTGGCTTCTACCCGTGAGAGTACCCAATAGAGAGATTTCTATTTCGAGTGTGACCTTCCACGCGGGATTCCTGCTATCAGTGCAATATCCCTCTCCCTTTGCTACTCATAAGCTTGATATGCCTGACTCTACCATCTTACTGTCCATGGGAATTAATTATCTACACATCTCTGGGGAAGAAAGCATTAAAAAGCTACAGAGCTAGTTTCTGGTTTGTGTTTTGGGGTTTTTTTTGTTTGTTTTTCCACCTAGAGTGGGAGTGTGTAAGGCAAAACTCGCATTATCATCACCTGCAATGAGGCTTCATCCTTGTTCTTTAAAACCTCAGTCTGTACTATATTCAATGTGCAATTTCTTTTTTTAAGGGTAAATAATTTGAGAATATAAAATAATTTGATAATATAAGGAAGGATGCCTGCAAAGTTAAGTTGTGCTCAGGAGCCCTTTTTCATAAGAATTAAGCATATACCTAGTTAAAAAACAGTCCCTTCTCAAGTGGTTTAGCTGCTAAGCAGTGTTTACTGCTGCTTACCGGAGGCTACTTTCATTCCATATTATATTCGGTGGTTGATTCATTTACCAAAGTGTTACCTCTCTCTGTCAAATTATTGGGAACGAGTCTGCATGTTAAAATTGTCTTTGGGATGGTTTGTAAGTGGCAAATGCCTTCAAGACAGAAATATTTTCATTCTCAGTGAAAGGCCAACAGTGCTTCCCAGGTTTTCACACGGGATGGGTAATGGTGCTTCAAAGCTTCAGCAGAGCGTTAGTGAGGGGAAAAAAAAACAGTAGTTCAGTAGGTTGTGTAGAGCATTTGCTAGCATGCCCAGCCTATACACACATCTGCCTTGGTAACAAATCTTCAGGGACTCTAGATAGGAAAGGATGAGGAGACAAGGTTCAGAGGAGCCACTGATTTATTTACATTCAGGTCTCAGCTCCACCTCGAAGACCAGGCTCCTTCCTGCCGCTTCAGCCAGGCTGCTCCTGTGAGTGGAAGCTGGGCACGCGGGTCTCCACAGCTTTCTCTGTTGCTGGATAACACCCAGGATTCTGAATGGGAAGTGAATGTGGACAGCTCTGGCATATGGATTCATTCGCATCAGTGACTTCCTTCATGCTCCCCGTGCATCTTGTGTTACCTGTAGTAAGTTATTACAAAGGCAGTATTGGTGCATGGAGGGTCCCACCCCAACCTGAGACATGCCAGTGTCGCAGACTGATGTGTTCTGCACGAGACCATCTCCTCTTGCCTGCGTGTGCTCACACAACGCCTGCACATCGTCTTGTTCCTACAGAACAAACGTGCTCGGGCAGCCTGTCTCCTGGTGTGTCACCCTACCAGGCCGTGTGGGCGCCTCAGGTGCAGCTCCCAGCGCGTGTGAAGCTCTGCAGCCCAGGCTCTGCCTCTTGGTGGGACTTGCTGCTCAGCAGACCCGTGCCCTGATGCGACCTGACGCAGCCGGAGGCTCAGCCCCGGCGTGTGGGCAGCCCCACGTGTGCACCTCGGCCACTGGCCAGCACAGCGAATGGCCACTTCTCCACCGCGTGGCAGTGTCTGCAGCAGCTCAGGCCTGAAGATTTTGGCACAGAGACATCTCTAATTTCCCAGTAGGCTGCTCCTGAGTAACTATTAATCAATGTAATTTATTAAAGAAAAACTAAGTGCTGAACATTTTAATTTCCCACTGAATTTAAAGCGAGCACAAGGGCTTCGGAGTGTATCTCGATGTTTCTTGGACATGCTTCCTTCCTCTGCTAAACAGAGATCTCAAAGGACCATAGTGAGCTTAATTTCTTTATATTTCCTTTAAAATACAGTGTTCAGTGGAATGCAGGTCAGAAAATTCTGTAGAAGTTTGGAGCCTCTGTAAGTCCTGAGCCAGAGAGTCTCATCCCTTGGTGCTATACACATGGATGCAGCAGTATGGAAACCTAAGGTAGGTTTCTTGAGCTGTGGGATCCCCTGTGGCCTTGCTGGACCATGTCTCTGAAAGAGGCTCCAGGTAAAATGCATAGGAGCTGGGGTTCAAACTGGGGATCCCATTATATAGTAATCCTGATTTTCACCCCAATAAATCTTAATTGTTTAACTAAGTTTTAATTAAAATACTTTTGTCAAGAACATCTTTTTAAACAAACTAAAGGATTAACATATCCTTTTAGCAAAGAAATCTTGTGTTTTTCAACAAAGACAAAAAGCAATAATTACTTATAAGCAGGAAGAGCTTTGTGAAAACCTAAAGTCATGTCAGTCTTTGACAGAGATAAATTTCCCTGAAAATTTGTTGGGGAAAAGTGATACGAATAGGGATTGAGGAAAGACTTAGCATTTTTCATCTTGCTCTAATCAAGCCTCTAATTAGCTTCTCTTTTTTTAAAAAAGGGTTCCCTTTGTCCACAGAACTTGTGGATTTGGAAGATAAAAGCAGGGCTGCAGGATGGTTTAATCTGTTCTGTGTTTTGCTGAGGAATCTCAGCAAACCTCAGGATTTGCTAACATCTCTTTAACTATTCTTGGTGGTGCCTGCTATTTGTGCCATAGCCTTTGTTTCCCAAGCTGTATCGGGATAAACCCGCTCACTTCATTCTATCCCTGCAGATTCCCAGGGGCTGGGCAGATGAACCAAAGCATCTCCCTTCTGGCACTGCACAGCGCCGGCGTGGAGGCTGCTTCCCTATCAAGGCTTTTATACAATACCTGTTTTAATTGAATTATAGATCTCTTGCTTGCAGATACTCCCTACCATAAAATCTGTGGCAGTCCTAGTATCACACATAAACAGTGAAAGAGTTTGCTTCACACTGTTCTCCTCTGCAGAATTTATGGCCACATACAGGATTTTTTTTTTTTAATGTATAAATGGGCTGCTTAAAAGAAGCTACTGACTTCACTGAGTTGGCTTTGTCTGAGGAAGAAAGCTGAAGACGTCACTGTAGCAACTGTGTGGAGTGGAAGTGAGTTGCGGATGCATTTTCTTCTGCTTTCACATTGTGTACACGTGAACCTGAGACCTCCCTTATACAAGGTGAGAACTTGCCTTATTTGTCACTACACAACTCAGTTCTGTCATTTTCACTACTAATGGGATTTTGTGACTGAGTGACCTTGTTAATATAGCAATATGTTTCCTGCCATATCATCAGTAGCAATGCTGCAAATAATAAAACAAGGAGAAAATGTTAGCCTAAAAAAATACTTTAAAAAAGAAAAGCTGAAGAAAAGCTGGTTTCCTTTTATTCTTTTCCAGGAAAAGAAAACAAGCTTCCCTTATCTTAAAAATTGTATTACTTCAGGATCCTACTTAATGCGACGATATAGTTAAAGCACTGCTCATCTCTAGCACGATTTGGCAAAATAATTCTTTAAAGAACTTCTTTGGGAAAAAGGGACATAAATATGGAGTGGCTCCTTTCAACGCAGCAAAGCCCATCATTAGACTGGGAGGATATTATGACAGCAGTTATCAGGAGAAAATTTTCTGTGGGAGGTCTGCATGAGAAAACTGTGTTTCTTAAGCATTAGTTATCCCCTAATGTTGTAGTCCAGTATGTTGTATCATCTTTATGATAAATATTGTTCTCAAATAATGCTAAGTCTGACCATTTTCTGTATGTAAAGCTGGTATTCATAGTACATAGTTAAGGGCAACCTGAGTTTACAAACTGAATAAATAAGGAAAGAGAAATAGGTACAGGGAAATGAAATGACAGCCAATTCTCCAGAGTGTCTGTCCAGCGCTCTGCATACCAGACCAAATTGCCTCTTGATTTATAACTAACATCTCCAAGGAAAGTTTATACTGCAGCCTGTCAGCAGGATATTAGGAATGAGGTCGGAGTCACAGTCATCCTAGCTCCCTGCCCAGCGCGGCAGAGGAGGAACGGAGGCTCTGCAGGGCTGTGCAAGGCCTTGTATAGGCAGCATTTCCAAGAATGGAAAAATTCCTCTAGTTATCACCCTCTCTTAAGCCAAGAGGAAAGCCAACAGATTAATTCCAACGTGGACTTTCAGGAAAGGAGGCGGGGTGCTTCACGGTGTTCGAGGCCTGTGGGGAAGCTGCAGTGTGGGCGCGCGGGGCTGGTGGTGGGAGTCGTACAGGAACTACAAGGTGGTATTCTCCATTTTGTTAGGGCCCCTGTGTGTAGCGCCCAAGTGTGTTTTGCTTGTTGGCTCATTGTGTTTGATGAGAGATGAAAGGGATGCACTGAGGATTGGGTGGCATTACACATTCTGGATATTTTTGAGAGTGTTCTAACATCTATGTTGTAGCTAAATTCTGGTCATGACAATATCCTGCCCATTTTGTTCACCTTGAATTTTCTACTGGATACAGTCCTTGCAGCCGTGCACATAGCATTAGCAGCAAGCAGTATGAGAAGCAGGTAAATACTTATTACTGGGCTAACTTTTAAATATGCTTTCAATTTTTACTTAAGAATTCATAACAAACTATAATTAACTGTGCAATGTTCACAAAACTCTTTAGTAATCACTAAAGATAACAGCTAAACAGGTAACTTTGAATAGCATGTCTTTGCTAGAATAATATGTCATTGTCTTCAGCTCGTGCAAGAGGCGATAGCCTGTAGAGAAGCACTGGAGACGGCAGCCCAGGGAGGTGGTGGAGTCTCCATCCTTGGGGATGTTCATGACCCTGGACAGCAGCTCTGGGGGCCCTGCACAGGGCAGAGCGGTTGGAGCAGCAGCTCTCCAGAAGCCTCTCCAACCTCAACCACTCCATGATTCCAAATATACTTCAGGAATGTCCCCTCTACTTGCATAGGGATGAAAAAAAAAAATCTACATATAGACAGGGATATATATGGTTTTGTTTTGGGGGCATTGTTATTTCCATTTTAATCAATCAGCATTGTCCGTAATAAACAACTTAGCGTGTCAGCCTTCTCTTGGGCCGAGGCTTGGTGCTAAATGTGTAGGTTAACGCACAGGGGCTGCTCAGCGTGCATCCATGCATCCGTCTCTGCAGACAGCTCTAATCCTTCATGGTCCACTGGCTCTACCTTTATGAGTTCTTTTGATTGGTAATTGAGAGAATAAATCTTTGAAGAACTTACATAAATGCAAAAAAAAATACATTAAGATTCAAGCAATGAAGTGCCTACTAGCATATTTTATATGGTACTTTTTCAGTCCTCTACCATTTAAATTCATTTTGCCAGACAAAGATTCAGGATTGGCATTCAGTTATAGATTTCTTTCCTTCTTATGCACTGTCAACTGCACCCTCTATATTTTCACTTTTAGTACCAGCACAGTAAATGATCTGTTCTGAGGGCAGTTTGCTCCGAAGCACTTCACAGTATTAAAGGTGCAGAGCAGAAGAAAGAACTCTGCTGGATTGTGAGTGTTTGCCTTCCTGGCCCCTATATGCTATACACACGAGACACGCTTTTGGGTAAAATTGGGGGCTTATACTGAAAACAGGATTAGCTCGTGGTGCATTACAGCTCTCTGGCTACTGCTGAAGCACAGGGAGTGGGCGCTCCCATGGGCAGAAGAGGCAGCTTTGGAGGAGCAAGGAAGCCAGCCCGGAGCTCCTGCCCTGTCTCCTTCTTGAGTTTACTACCTTAATAAGCGCAGGATTCATTTGTTTGGATTTGCCTGCCTTTCAGTGAAATCACCTCCAGGTCCTGCGGAGGAAATAGCGCGACAAAGGGTCACCACAGCTGAAAGCCCTAACAATCATCTTCATTGTTTTCATAGAAAAAGAGATTCAACTCTTACTGTATTCACTGTATACTATATTATTGTGCTACATGCTATATTTACTGCTACTAAATAGATTCAGCTGCACTACAGGTATGTGGTACGCGCAGCTCAGCCCCTATAGTGCTGTTTATCTGTGGTAGGTCTGTTTTCAACATAGCTTGTTAGCTTAAACATAATCATATGCAGAGGATGATAAAGATTTTACCTCAGGAAATTAAGACCTCTTGGCTTTTTTTTTTTTTTTTTTTTTTTTTTTTTTTTTTTTGATGCACTAGCTATTAATGTAAAATTCTTTCTCTAACATGATATTAGATGAACACAGTCATAGGCAAAAGGGGGGAAAATGAGAGTTTTCAGTAAAATCATTTCTCCAGGAGTGCTGGACCACTCGCATTGTTCGTGTTTATGCAATGGCTATAAAAGCAGTGCTGCAGCAAAGCGCTGGGAGAGCGCGCTATTCCAGGAGCTGTGTCACAGGAGTTACTATATAGGCAGACAGAAGTAATTTCCCAACAGATACACTGCTCGGCCTGTGGGGATACGGCCGCCAAACTTGCAAAACCTGCATATTTGCATTGCGGAAAGAGCAGCTCGCTCTGTGCAAGCCAATTTAATATACAAGATTACATAAAACTATTATAGAAACGGATGTGTCTGATGTGACTCTAAGATCCATTATACCCTCCCATTGATAGTGACTGAGTCATAGCCTATTTGTAGACTAGGTAAAATATCATGGACAGTTTGTTTTTTTTCTGTAAGAGCTGACACTAAAGGTGACCTTATGCAATGTTTAAGCGCGGCTTCTGTGGCATGATGTTCACATTCCAAACCTATTCACTCGCTTTTTTCAGAGCTAAAACTTGGAAACAGAAAATTTTCTTCCCATTCCCATCCACAGGAGATGTTGACCAGAGAGAAGTCAGGATTTTACCCTTAATGATCTTGACACTGCCCCTGCGAGGCTGCCTGTAAGGGGCCGCTCCCAAAACCTGTAGCACTCCTGTCTCCAGCCAGCTACTGGCCATCATCACATGAGTGTGATGGTCTTGTAATGGTTTTGAAAGCCACCATCCCTTCCCTCGTAGCTCCTGAAGATGCCTTTCACAGTTTAACAGGGTCAGGCGCCAAGAAACAGCACAGAACAACTAAGTTAAAATAGC
>JAVCKT010010349.1:0-13733 GCA_032273925.1 Rhynchotus rufescens | reverse complement strand
CCTTCTCTGGAGGTCTTCAAAACCCACCTGGATGCCACCCTGTGCCACATGCTCTTCGTGTAAGAGTCTTCTGGAGAGGTGAGGGAAGTAGACAGAACAGGGAATCCACTCAGGGAATCACATAAACTCAGATGACTACAGTAAGGATGGTTTGGGAAGAGCACCTGGCTGAATCTTAAGTGTTTTAGGCCCATTATGAACATTTATTCTGAGCTGTGTAAAAACAATGAGTCCAGTGTTGACATAGTCTGGTACAATATATAACAAAATGGTTTGTGTAGGGTGATTATCTTTATGGAGGCTTTTTCCTGCCTTCCAGCTTCTGGCAGTCATGTTTTAGGGACCTCTCCATTAGGGATCTGAATGTACTTTTTCCTCTTGGAATCCAATTATACCCCTGCAAAAGCCAGTGGTAGCTGTGACAGGAGCTGACCTTGTGGACAGAGTTATCCAGATTGGTATCTTTAAACATACCCTTAGGCCTGCTTTTACCTTGCAGTGTCCCAAGTATCTGCCAGAGCGCAGTGCTGCCCAGAATAAACGTGGACTTCAGTTAGCAGCTCACGTCTCAGACTTGTGCGGAGCTGTGTGGTTATTTTATGAAGGATTCATCGCATATATGGATCCTTACTATAACTGACATGATAAAAGTCGTCAATATGGATCGAGTTATCACCAGTCACGTCCAGCATTACATGTTAGAAGTGTCTCATGAACCAGAAAGGAGGTCTGAGTCACCAACAGGAGCTGCAGGCTTCAGCTAGCAGTATTTTTTTCCAGAATAAGAGAATTGTGATAATATCTTGTCTCCAGTGGCTTAATAGTATCAAAAGATTGTGTGAAAGCTATTCTGTTTGTAATTGCTTGTCCTCTCCCAGCATGATCCGTGTGCTCAAGTCCGCCAGCTGTTTCTCCAGCTTGCCTTCAGAAGGGCTGCTTGTAACTGCAGCAAGGAGTGAAGCAAAGAGAACAGCCAGGCAACAAGGAACAAAGTGCACCACTGAGCTGGCTGCTTAGGACAAATGCAAATATGGCCGTTTATACCGTCTAAATGCAGTGCTCATCATACCATGGATTAGCAAAGTGAAGAGACATGAATATTTTTGTTTAGGACTCTGTGGTTGAGCACTTCAAAATATTTTTTTTTATATGCTATCTCCCATTTCTTTCTGAAAGAGATACCGTATAACACAACTGGATGAAGAAGTCCATCCTTTCTTTCTTTACCTCTTTCATCTCTTGAAAACCTTTGAACGGGGTTCAGAGATTATCTTTGTTAGTGGTAGGTTTCCCGCTGATTGATTAAGATTTAAAATAGACCGATCTTCATTTCACTGAAAGCAAAGAAAATGTTTTAGCTTTGCCCAAATGGCTGAGCAGACCATTCTTCCCTCTGCTCTCCACCACCTACAGCTTTCCCATTTCTCCATTTGTCCCTTTGTTCCCTTCTGTTCTCTTGAACTCTTTCCCAGCTTCCTTCATTTGCACATTCTTTAATTCAAGTTGTAGTCTTCTATGATGGCCAGAAACTTTGAATTGCCTCTTAATTATTGTCCTGAGAAGAGGTAATGTGAGAATGAAATGGAGTTCGTGATTTCTGGTTCATTATCTAGTGCTAGAAAATGCACAAACTTTGCCAGAGTAATTAGCATGCCAGCCTATTTGCCATGTATTCTTTAAAACATAAAAAAGAGGTGGCTCCTCAAACTGCAGTATGCAAAAATAGTAAAAGCCAGTTTTGGACACGGAGCTAATCTTCAGGTTTTAATACAAAAATAGTAAGTTGGCAAATATGGTTAAAGTCTCAGCTGAGTAAAGAGCTCAAGTAGATTTTCTTCCTGTGAGCCAGAATTATGACTGAAGAAAAAGGTATTTTACGGTATATCTGTTGTGTGATGAGGTTTGAATGGCTGGAATTCAGAAAATCAGGTCTAGGATGTACTATTTTTTATTAGATTATGTTACAGATTAAATAATATTTGCCTATATTAATCTTATTAATGGTTTAGCTAGTGTTTTTAATAGAAAAAAAGATTTAATTAAAAAATTTAATTAAGAAAAACCACAAAAGTTTTAAGATTTAATTAAAAAATAGAAATTTTAAAAAATTAACAAAAAAGTTAACATTTTTCCACAACTAACTGTTTTGTAGCTCACTAGCTCTTGGTAGGACATGAAGTGGCAATATTCCTGGGCTTTACTCCAAGAGCATGTCCAGGGTTGGGATTTTATTATTGCTGGCATTACAGCCATCACAGGTTTTGGGTTTTACAGTGATATTTTGCAGTGATATTCTTTATTTTTGTCTAAAATCACAGGTAATAGGCAGGTAGTTTTGTTCTACATACAGTTTAGACACCAAGAGTTCATGTATTTTTCCAGCTAAAAATGTGAAACTCAAATATAAATTTGAGTATAGTATGGATCCTTGTTATCTGCTTTCCAGTGGTGGAAGTGACTTTGTTCAAGCTTTAGGCTTTGGAAGAATAGGTAGCTTGGAATGCGATACAGCAAGAATGACTGCCTTAAGTTAATGCAATTATGCCCTATTAATGAAACCTCAGTTCCTATGGATAATCAGGTTAAAAACCTTGAAGAACATGCTCAGAAATATTTCCGTCATTCACAAATTTGCATTTTTATTCTATTGCCACGGTCAGCATAGTAGTAGTTGTTTATCTTTAGAAGTGTAGCTTTTAGGTCTAGCCATAATGCTTTTTTTCGTACTTTTTAGTTAGTATATTTTATAAAGCCCCACGCATCACATGCTCACAGGGGAAAATGAGTAGATAAATAGGTACATTTACACTTTCTTCAACAAAATAAGTAATAGTGCGAGATTTTGCTTAGACATTTTGTAGGGGGGAGCTTTGGGCAAGCTTAGTCCTTTTTTCTTTTCCAGCTATTTTAGAAGGTGACAAATGTGAGAAAATATCACCTAACTGTGTTATAGGAAGATCTCCAGGGGATCTTCTTGAATTTGCATCAAGTCTAGCATCAGGGTAGACACCTTTAGAAGCAGCTGATGGAACAAACAGCGTAATCATGAAGGATTCATTTGGCAGGGCTTTTGAGTACAATATTTTTGTCTGGCATAGCTCAACGTGACTGATTTTAGCAAAAGGCCTAGAAGCTTTGCACAGTGCTTGAACTGTCAAATATGAGTGGATTATTTCTTATGTGCATATTTAATCTCTTGAGATAGTTGAGTAAATTCATCTTTTCTCTCAGCTTCCCCAAAAACGTGGATTTACTAGATGGAAATTTGATTTTGGAAAAAAATTGGCAAAGGCATGAAAATTTTGGAGGTTTGAACATGATCTTTTTGAAAGCAGATTCCTCTCAAAAATCTTTCAAATAGGAATTCTACTTTTTTTCTTCAGGGCTGGATGAATCGCCAAGGGCAAGTTTCCTTGTACTTCAGTGTATTAAAAAATGCTGCTTGTTTTAGTGTAATGGGAAGAACGTGGCAGTGTTCAAGAGATGTATATATGAGGCACTTAGGGACCTGGTTTAGCGGGCATGGGGTTTAAGGGTTTACAATTGAATTTGATCTTGAAAGACTTTTCCAACCTTAATTCCAACCTTAATTCCAACCTTAATTCAACCTTAAGGCTTCTCCAACCGTGATGATACTGTGATTCTATGTCCAATATTGTTCATATGAGTGTTACCAAGTGCCTGCGGGACTTGTTTTCCCATTTTTCTAGAACTTGCAACCTTCATCAGCAATGCCTAAGCTATCCATGTAAAATCCTGTCCTGTTGTGGCTCAGGATCTTGACCCTAGCCATTACTGGAAGGGGAGCAAGAACTGAACTCCGCATGTGCAGGAATAGGAAGTGTAGCTCCACAGAGGATAGGTCATGTCTTTTAGTTGTGTGCTGACACATAGATTCATCAGTCTTAAGATGGAAATAACTGGGCAGTTCTATTGTCAAAAAGCAGTTCTTTGACTGGCAGTGCTTTTTCTAAATGGGTGTTTGGGAATATAGTCCAAGAGGAACACATCTTCAACAGTTAATAGTGAAGAGGAGCCTGAAGGCAGGAGAAGGATACTGTAGCAGCTGGTGAAAGAAAACTAATCCTGCTCATGGTAGACCTTATAGAAATACTTTAAAAAAATGGAAAGATGAGTGAAAGATGGGTGTGTGAAGCTGTGCACCCCCTTTTTAGCTCTGTAAAGTATTCACAGTGGTGATGGCTGGCAGGAGTATGGTTAGATGCCTTCTGCCCTTCCAGGAAAACTTATTACTTCCAGCAGCTTTTCTCACACTTGGGATGGGTACTGGGGAAGCTGGCATGCTGTGCTGGTGGCCCATGAAACCAGCAAGCAACTGGTGCAGAAGCTGAACCGTGGTTGTATCTTAGATCCTGCACTGAGAAGCCAGCAACACTTTCTGAAAAGTGTAGTCCTCTATCTGCATCTCTGGAAGCTACAGCACTTATCACTTCATCAGCCATTTCTGTGTTTTATTGCAGTACTGTGTGGAGGATGTAGGGCAGAACCAATTAAATTTCATTTTTAGCAGAAAATGAAGTTAATGATTATATTCTAATATAACTCGCTTCTGGACAAAAAGGTTTTATGATTTCTAATTCAGGCTCTAAGTACAATCATTACCACAGATATTGTTTTTTGTTTTCTGGCTTCTTGTCATTACCATTATTGCTTTTCAGCCCTATATGCATAGTGAGGCAGGTAGATATGACTAAATAATCATTCATTCCTATATTCCCCCTCCTAATCCTATATCCTAAAAGGATTTAGGATCCTAAAAGATTTGACTGCATGACCTAATCTTGATAACCTTGTGTATATGTATGGAAGCAGGAATGGGCTTTAGATGCTTCAGCAAGTTGAAGCTATCTGGAGATGAATGAATGTCTGGTGAACAGAATGCTCCTGCGAAACTAGATCTGGGTTTCTTTTGTCTTTTGAAACCAGTGAGAAGAAGCTCATCACGGATGCCCTGAATAAAAATCAGTTCCTGAAGAGACTGGAGCCTCAGCAGATCCGGGACATGGTGGAATGTATGTATGAGAGGACTTACCAGCAAGGGAGCTACATCATCAGGCAGGGGGAGCCAGGCAATCACATTTTTGTACTCGAAGGTAAGTGCTGCTTGGTTGTGCAGTGCACATACACCAGAAAGAGGGAAGACATTTAGAAGTCTCTGCAGGAGACCTCAGTGTTGACTTTTGTTCTGCTAAATTATTCCTACTGGCCCTGCTGAGGGCAATGGGAGTTTTACCTGTATTTTTGTTTGTTTGTTGTGAAACGGCGTGAGGGCAACAGAAAGTGCCTTAGAAACTTCTACGTGGATGTAATGCTCTTTCTTGTGCAAAGGAGCTTGAGACTTCCTTCACTTTGAAAGCTTAGAGGACAGCAAATCCTAGCTGTTGCAGATACAGCCAAACCTCTCTTGTCCAAAAGAATAGCAGATATTGCTTTAAATCCTGCAAGTTGCTCTTGGTGAAACCATTTCTAAAATAAACTTACCTTTCAGTATTTCTAAGAGCTCTTACCAGTTTCCTATGTGTAGGATCTTGAGAGACAAGGTCCAAGTTAACTGTTCTCAGAATTCAGGGCTTTTTGTTTAAAGACAGCCGTGCTAAGATGACCTCATAAAATGACAACAGCAGATCTGAAATTATCTTGCTGCTGTCGTCTTTGTTGACTGCTGCTGCGTTGTCACTCAAACCTCAATAAAGAGCGCGCAGAGATCAGCTGTGCTGGAGCTGAGCATCTGGGAGTTACACTGGAGGAAATGTTCTCTTTCATCATCTCACTCCTCCAAGAAATAAAGGACAGAAAGACAGTGCTAAAGAAATTAGCATTTGTAATTCATTTGCAAACTTCATTAATTCTGGACCACTAGGAGGTCTAGCAGCTCTTAAAAAATAGAGTTCCTGCTGCGGGGAGTATGAAAGGCTGCTCTGTTGAGGCAGAAATATTAAAGGCAGAACTGAACATGGCATATATTAGAAAGCACATCTGCTGTCTTCTGGCCTTATGCAGATGGGTTAGTGTAATAAAAACAAAAGTGGTAGCTCTGCTTATATAATGTACATGGTGCAGGGAAAAAGGGGAGAGAGGACTCATAATGGGGGGCTCTATTCTTATTAAGCCTGATGAGAAAATTTTGAAAAACGTGTGAAATTTGAAGATGAGTTTGTGAGCCCAGTTTTGCTGGTTCAGTTGCCTTTCTTTTCTGAGGAAATAATGTATTTTCTGAGGAAATAACTTTTAGGGAATTGTTTAATGGACAGATTTCTTAGGACATTTCTTCTTCTAAGAAGAAATATTCACAATGTCTTTGACTTCTGCTAAATGTATGGTAAGACTCAAGGACCATTTCTTACAGGAGGTCTTACTCCTTTTCCTGCTCTCTCCCCTACATTCTGCACATACTCACATGCCTATTAAAAAACTTTATGAGCAGTTTCTCTTATGAGCACTGGTATATGACTAGTTTGCTGAGGAGGTAATCGCAACCACTTTGGGTAGTATGTGTAGTAATCGCAACCACTTTGGGTAATCTGTGTACTAGAGCTCAGTTTTAATGCCTCTTATCTTGCTGATTTTTGACAGAGGGCAATCTGGAAGTCTTTCAGCAGAACAAGCTGCTCTCCTCCATACCCGTGTGGACCGCGTTTGGAGAACTAGCCATTTTATACAACTGCACGCGGACAGCCTCCGTGAAAGGTACGCAGGGCTTGTTTTGGCAGCGTTGCTCAAAATAAACTATTGGGACGTCTCTTGTGTCCTGTTATTTTTCTTTGAAGTCAGCATTTAATAAATGTCTGCACGGGCTGGCTATCCTCAGTAACTTCCCATTTCCTTCTTGGAGTTCTTTGTGCCTAGGGAATCTGATACCATGTCAGGAATATATTTCCATCTCTAAGAGTGGCCTTTGATAAAGAGTCAAACATCTCCAAAGTCTTTGGTGAGCCAGATCTGTATGAAGCTAACTGCAAAAGAAGGTTTATTTTGAAAAGTTGAGTGATTTAGTGGGAACGATATAGGTCTTTGGCTGTTTTACTCTTGTTTCAAATGTAGCCTGGAGGTTTAAATTACAGTAATTTTAAAAAGATTTCAGGAGCATGTTTTTGGTTTTGTTTTTGATATAGTGCGATACGAACTAATTTGAAAGGAAATAAAAGATGTAGGAGTTTATTGCTTTTGTGTTTTCCAGGTTCCATTTTCACTTTTTAGATTCTTTCAATGTGGAAGGAGAGAAAAATAAAGCCCTAGAATTTGTATTCAACTGGGTAAACCTTATTACTGTAGGTGAAAAAAATGCTGCTTTTATTTTTTTCTTCTAACTAGTTGTTTTGACTCTAATTCTTTCCTTTAGAAAATATTGAGTGCCTTATGTTGGGGGTAAGTGGTATTGGGTCTCTGAGCATCTATTTGCAGGTGGATTTAGAAAAGGATCACTTGCCCAATTCAGTGTGTCATATTGCTGAGAGCAACGTCACTGCTTATTCCTGTGTACGCCACCAAACACGTTCCTGTGCGTTTGCAACAGACTATCAGCAGTGCCTGGAATGGTTAGTAAGGTTTTATTTTCATCCTCTGGCAGGTAGTGGAGTGACTGGAATATTACACAGGAGAAGATAGACTGCTGAGGTGAAATATGCAATGTAACCTTTTCTCTTCTCCATAATGTGACTTACTTTCCAATTGCTCCAAGGCAAGTTTCAAGTTAGGTTTGGGTTATAGCATGAAGATATATTCTTCAGCTGGAATCTCTGTAAAAAAAAGGAAAGGGAAAAGGAGAGAGAAAGGGAAAGGGAAAAGGAGAGGGAGAGGGAAAAGAAGAGAGAAAGGGAAAGGGAGAGGGAAAGGGAAAAGGAGAGGGAGATGGAAAGGGAGAGGGAGAAGGAGAGGGAAAGGGAAAGGGAAAAGGAGAGAGAGAGGAAAAGGGAGAGGGAAAGGGAATAGGAGAGGGAGAGGAAAAGGGAAAGGGAGAGGGAGAGGAAAAGGGAAAGGGAGAGAGAAAGGGAAAAGGAGAGGGAAAGGGAAAGTGAGAGGGAGAGGGAGAGGGAGAGGGAGAGGAAGAGGGAGAGGAAGAGGGAGAGGGAGAGGGAAAGGGAGAGGGAAAGGGAAAAGGAGAGGGAAAGGGAGAGCGAGAGGGAAAGGGAAAGGGAAAAGGAAGGGGAAAAGGAAAGGGAAAGGGATGTCCAGCGTCTTAGAGCACAGGTACATGCAGTCAGAGGCCAAATTCTGTTTTCCTTGACTTGACGTAGGAATAACTTGACTGACTACCAGCTTGTTGTGAAGTCTCTCTTGACTGGAAAGCTAAACAGACCTTTTGGGAGATGCTGTGGGTAACATGGGGTAGAGATCTGACCTGACACTTGGGAGAAGATAAAGAGTCTGATCACAAAGGTAGTAGAAGAGATGAAGCTTCTAGGTGAGACATCTCCTCTAGGCCTGGCCTTCTGTAAGAGAAATAAATACTGGCTTTTGCTTTGTGTTTACGGTGCTGGATATAAATATCAATCTGCCTGCATATAAGACTGTTTTTTAATCCATTCGGCGCCGCTTGGTTCCTTTTCTAGCCTGCTCTAATTATTCCATGGCAAAGCCGAGAGTGATCAAACCCAGCTTTGATTCATCTTCCTCATAGCCTCCTCTCCACCGTCCCATAAAAATAATTTCATTTTGGAGGTTGCTATCTGTTCTTGCCTAAATCTGCAGGAAGCCTGAAACACTGGTAAGTTTGAAGAGTTCGTGTTGACTTAGAGAAAAGGCACAAACGGAACAAAACAAGTTGTTATTCATTTTTTAGAGCTACTGGTCTTTCTTCTTGCATCCAGCTTAAGCGCTCCATCATTGCTGCCTATGCAGATGGAAGTTATTACATTTAATCACTTTGTACTGCGGCTGCCTGATAAACAGAGCAGCATCAATAATTTGATTATTCTTTTTCCTCGTGCACTCTTCTCTTCGACTGTGCTCCCTGTTTTCTTTCTTGTGTGCAGTGCACTATTAGCATTGTAAAGGTCCTGCACAGCAAGATGTTGGGCTATTTTAGACCTTTGTTCATGTTAATTGGTTTTTAGATAGCTCATTACAGACAAGAAAGGGTGTTTGAATATTTAAAATCACTGCAGAAATTTTCCTCCCCCCATCCCTAATAGCTTTCCTGTGTTTCTCATAGTGGAGACAGAGCAGTGCAAATGCCTTAGCTGAGCATGGCTAGCAAATACTTTTTGACATTTTTTACTGGATTTGGGTGTAGTAAACTCTTTACTTGCGGTCTTTAGGAAAAAAGCAAGTAAAGGAGTTAAGCCAGAAAGAGCTTTTTAACGACTGGTAGCACCCAGCAATGTCTTTTTATGCAGCAGCTGTATTTGGACATGGGAACACGATTTTCTGCTACGTTTATTTCTAAATTTGTTTCTGTCTCAACTTTGAGATTACAGATTTATTTTTTCTAGCTGTATAATTGCTTTATTCATTATGGGGGCAAGATAGATGAGATGGGTTCTCATTACCTTTCATACTTGTCATTTTGCCTTCATGCAATGGGAACTGGAAGATATTGTTCAGAATAAAGACAAGAACGAAATGGTACCTTTGTTCTCCCTCTCAGTGTCCAGAAATATTTTCTTTAAACTAAAATATTTTTGAGCTATATTCTGTTTAAGCAAAAGTCTGAGAGCAGTTAAGAGAGTATCTGTGCATCATGGCTTCATACAGACACTAATGACTGACTTTTGTGCATCATTTTAAACCTGAGATTGTTCTGTAAAAATGTTTTTCTTTGTTTCTGATAAGTCAGCAAATTGAGGAAATTGGTTGTTCTGGCTTTTTTTTTTTTTTTAAAGTTTTCTTTAACCCAGAGAAAAACAGTTTTCTTCCTTTATATGGCAAACATTAAAATGATAAATATAATGTAGCATCTTTTTAAAGAAGAGATGAAATTAAATGGAATTAACTTATTTTGCTTAAAAATAAGAATCATAATGTGTTTTGTTGTGTCAGCTATTGCACCCACAGGCCACTTAGTTGTTTGTATCTTGCATGTATTTTCCATATTAATAATTTGATTATCTTTCCAAAGGTGATCGGTACTTTCTAATATTTTGTTTACCATTTATTCTCATATGAATAGGCTAAATTAGAGGAAAAATGTGATGGGATCAATGGATTCCATTAAATGAAATAGATTTCTTTACCTCTGCTCTTCCTATCTTCTTATGTATCTCACAAATATTTGCATGTAATCTGAATTAGAGATGGATCTAGCTGTAATATTCAACACTTAAATCATGAGTTTTGGAACCTTAGGCCAAGGGTTTTGTTGTTCCTCACATGAGCCCTTTTACAGATTAAATTGCAATTCTGGAGTGAGACTCTTGCCAGGATTAGGAATAAGGAATGAGGAATTTTCACAAATATTAATCTCACAGCTTGTTGGGTTGCATGGGAAGCATTCGGTGGATGCGCCAAGTGTAAATCTAAGCCTTATTTTAGTTATCATGATTGAGAAGGGAGCTAATTTCTTTGAAATGCTTGGTTGTGGTAGCTACTGATGATCTGTCTTTGTGCATGTCTGAAGAGTTAGGCTCTCCTGCCCCATGCCCTGATGCTCTATTATCTTCCATCAAATCATTAGGAAACATTGTTGGGTTTGTTGTGTGTTTTTTTTTCTTTCCTAAAGCAATCACCAATGTTAAAACATGGGCACTGGACAGAGAAGTGTTCCAAAATATCATGAGGGTGACGGCCCAAACCAGACAAGAGCAATACCGGAGCTTCCTTAGAAGGTAAGCGTGATGCATTTCTATTCCTAAGCGCTGGCTTAGATTACTTTGTAAGGTGCACGACATATATTAGGCCTCTTTTTAAAGACAGAGAGAGAGAGACAGAACTATAGGTGCCCATAGTGCAAGGGGACTCGGTAACTTAGATATTTCCCTCTATTGATTTTTTTTGAGGATTCACAGGAGTGTTTTTTTTTTTTTTCTCATTTTGATGTGTTCTCTCTTGCACTGCATTATGTGCTTGAGGGGATGGAAGCTTTTAAGGAATAGAACAAATGTATAGCAAGGCTGCATTGCCAGAAGTTGAAACAGCGTATTATTGACTAAATAAGGTTAACAAAATCCTCCATCTGGATGTAAATTTGCAGCTTGAGCAGATTAAATGGGATATTCTTCAACTCTAGGAGGCTGTAAAAGCATGTGTTTATTAATTTATTAACTAATTCCAACATAAATTCCTGGTCCAGGGAATCTGTAGAGAGGTGGTATAGAAAAGTCTCTCTTCTGTGGGGCCCATTGGGAGATATATGGTGCTCTTCCTTTAGGAAAAAGATCATATGAGATGTTCCAAACCACAAGTAGCTGATTTAGTATTTTTCTCACTTTTTTTTTTTTTTTAAAGAAACAAAGAATGCCCGTTATACTGTGGTTTCTAAATGAGATCTCAACTGTTCCCATGCACACAATATTTTGTGCAATCATCACTTGTCTCCATATTGGATTTCTATAAATATTTCTGTGTCATTATGTATAGCTACACTAGCTTAGGTGGTTATAAAATGTAGTTGTACAAGCTGTATAGATGAGAAGAGATTATGAAAAAAATATTAATGATAATTATTTTTGTTGTTTTCCTGGCATTTCTGCTATTGGGAAGCGTGTCCCTGCTGAAACGGTTACCTGAAGATAAATTAACCAAGATCATGGACTGCCTGGAAGTGGTAAGATGTCATTAAGTTCTTCTGAACAGTGCTCAGTGAGCTTAAAGAAGAAGAAGAAATAAAAATAAAGAATATAAAAACAAAAATTAATTATATCTTTAACAGCAGTGTTTTTAGAATGATCAGAGTAGAATTTCAGGCTGGCAGCAAATAACATTTAATGGCATCAAAATAAGCTCTATCTCTAGACTCTTAAGAAGTCAAACGAGTAGATTAGAGTCAACAGGAAGCACAGAAAGATTTTGATATACTTTTCCTCAGTTCCCCCTGTTCCATAAGGATGTTGCCAGTGTTAACATCTTTTTAAAAACAAATAACACGCTGCTGCATTAAGGTGTATTATAGGTTGGCCAGCGTGCTTTAAATAGCATTGATGCAATGGAGTCTGCATTCGTGTGTTTCAGAAGTCTGCATAGTAATCCAATTTTTCAAATATCTCTGTTCTCCTCCACAGGAGTACTATGATAAGGGAGATTATGTAATTCGGGAAGGAGAAGAGGGCAGTACCTTCTTTATTATAGCAAAAGGAAAGGTAAGATATACTGAAGTCAACTGTTAGAATGCAACCTATATGAACATCTGTATGTCATAAGCTTGTTTTTTTAAATATTATTATTATTTCAATTTTCAATAAAATGGGATTTATGATGCTGTGTTTTAAAGGGTGGGAAGAGACAATGGTGATGATAATAAATATATATTTATTTCAGTGTCACAGCTAAAATTTAGGAGGGACTGGGGACTGTTTTGAGATTTTTGTTTTTAACGGGAGGGAGGAATTATATTTGTAGCTCTTAATTAAACATTGCTGAGTTTTAGACATCTGTGAGATATATGGAAAAGAAGGGAAAAACATGGGTTACTTTGAATGTTATTGTGCCAAATATTTCTTCCTCTGCTTCCCAGGTGAAAGTCACCCAGAGCACAGCAGGTCACTCACAGCCCCAGCTGATTAAGACGCTCCATAAGGGCGATTACTTTGGGGAAAAGGCTCTCATTAGGTGAGTTGACACTGTCGGATTCATATTGCCTGGTGTTGGAATTGATCTGTCAGGGTATGTCTGATTGTACACCTCTAACTGCATGAAAAATAAGTTTTGGGTTGGTTGTCAAGATTTTAAACAGAGGAAAACAGCAGAGAAAAGCAATGGGGTGTGAGCCATGTAGCTTCTTTCAAAAATATGTATCCAGGCTTTCCTGATATGTCCAAATATGTTTTTCCCTATACTTTACCAGATGTTGCATCTGGGCTCCAGATAATTTTTACCTATACAGCACCATGCCATAATGTGGATTACAATAGCTCAGTTCTGGTTTTTGGGGTGGAGGAGGCTTTTACTGCTAGAATTTATATGGTAATTGTGTCTAGGACGATTGCTGTGAGCACTGATTCGATTTTAAACCCATGACAGATAGTGCTTGCAAGAATTAAATAAAAGCAAGCGTTTGAGCAGGGGGGAGCTTTCCTGTGCTCATTAGCTTAAGCATTCCCTTTATTTTCTTTGTGTATTTGCAGTCTCTCAGGAGCCTCAGGAATGTTTACAGCATTCATATTGTCTGAGGAAACAAAAAAAGTCTATCTTTCTTTTTTAGCAGCCAACCAGACAGGTAAACTCACATCGGGCATAAATATTTTACAGTAAGCTTTCTTTATCCCTTCTCTCAACTGGAAGTCTGGCAAATCTGAATACAGAACAACCAGCTCTGAAATACGTCTTGACTTGATTACAGTCACTAGGAAGCTGAACAATGGAAGGAGAACTAGATGATAAGAGAGTATAATAATGGCTCTTGTTAAAATGCTGGCATTGGGGATTTGCTTTAGCAGCGCTTATCCAAGCACAGGCCGCAGGGGCCTTCAAGGAGTTTTCCCTATACCAAAAGTGCCCCTTCCTGGGAACAGGGTGGGAAGCTTCCAGGATTTCTGTGTGCTTCTAAATTCTTCCTAATCTCTTTCATTTCCCAGTGATGATGTCAGATCGGCCAACATCGTTGCCGACGAAAATCACGT